>JAANDH010002471.1:0-10033 GCA_011799765.1 Nymphaea thermarum | reverse complement strand
TCTTTGTTAAGTTGAACTGTGGTAACCTGAACCGGTACATGATCGCTCCGTGCAGACGTAACATCAGGTAGGTTGGTATTGACGGAAGAAGAAGAAGACGAGTCAGCCATAAACACAGATTAGAAGCGGCTGTGACAACTGGCAAAAAGGAACAACGGCTGCAGCACAGAGCAGCGAAGGAGACAAACCAGGGGCGAAGTTGAGGGCGTCGGAAAAAACCAGAAAAAAAAAGGATCGCCGGAAAACCAGAGAGGGTCGCCGGAAAACCAGAGAAGAGTCGCCGGAAAAACCAGAGAGGGTCGCCGGAAAAACCAGAGAAGAGTCGCCGGAAAAAGGGAACACCAGAGGGGCGCGACCTGCAGCGAGACCCGACAGCAATAAGACCAGAGGACGATGAACAGTGCAGAGACGGCAGACCAGAACCCTACAGCGTTTGAGTCGCAGGAGATTCCAGTGCAGAGACGGGTGCAGGCGGTGACTGAGAGCTTCAGGCGGCAGCAGAGAGGACTTCGCCGGAACCTAATGCTCAGGCGGCAGCAGAAACAGCAGCGGAAGAGAGCCTCAGGCGGACAAGAGCAAAGCCGCACAGAAACAGGGAGCAGCGGCGGCGTTGGCCAGGGAGCAGCGGCAGCGCTGGACGCAGGCGTCGGCCAGGGAGCAGCGGCGGCGCTGGACGCAGGCGTCAGCCAGGGAGCGGTGCTGGACACTGGGCGTCAGGCGTCGGATCAGGCGTCGGGCAATGAACAGTGACCGGGCGATGAACAGTCGGGCGAGATGCACAATCGGGCGATGAACGCTGGAAGACCCTGATACGTGCGATGAACAGTGATTTGGTGCGTGCGATGGCTCCTCCAACACGAACCAAACAAAAAAAACAAATAATGTCGGAACTTCACGGCTCTGATACCATGTAGAATAAAAATATGCACGAGAGAAGAAGATCACACACCAACGTAACGTGGAAAACCCTCAACACGAGGGAAGAAAAACCACGGGTGAGGAGGTCTGACGTGCACTCACAGCCAGACACTCTCTCTCTTCTAAATTTCATTAACACAAAGAGATTAGGGTTTACATGGACTTAAGTAGTCCTTAGGGCAGACCGGATCTGGATCGGATCCAGACCCGTACAATATAAGACTCGTCAACAAGTTTCAACAAATGTAACAAAATTCTTGACAATGACGGGAACTTCACTACGGTCTTTCAACAGGTACACGAACGTACAACGAGAGTAGTCATCAATAAGGGTCATAAAGTAACAAAAACCACGACAAGTGGGTACTCCCGAAGGACCCCAAACATCAGAGTGAACCAAGGCAAACAGACGAGTGGTTTTATTGAAAGAAATAGGGTACGAAGCCCTAACATGTTTAGCTAACTGACACACTTCACAGGTGAGGGAGTCCAGGGAAACAGAGGTAAAAAGTCGAGGAAACAACTTCTTAATCAACTGGAACGGGAGATGTCCAAGCCGCTCGTGCCATCGCAAGATGGTAGATCTGTCCTCCACACCTGACAACTGTCTACTAGTGGTTGAAATGAGAGCAGAAGCAACCTGTACGGACAGTCTGTAGAGTCCATCAATAACCGAACCAATCCCAATCTTCGTCCTCGTCACCAAGTCCTGTAGAAAACACCGATCTGCAGAGAAGATTAGATTGCAATTGAGTTCTTTGGTAATACTGCTGACAGATAACAGATTCACCGGAATATTGAGAACATGAAGAGCATTATGAAGAAGATATTTATTCAACAAGGACAAACTCCATTTTCCAGCCACAGAAATAGAAGACCCATCAGCCATAGACACGCGTTGCTGCCCGGAAGACAATTTGTATTCTTGAAACATCTTAGGATCCCCTGTCATATGATGCGTAGCTCCGCTATCAACAATCCAATCACCGACCTTGGGAGTCATCTCTTCAACCATCACAGTCACCAAAGAGAGACAAAGACAAAACAACACCGGGAAACCCTTCACCGGCACAAGAGACAACAGGACAAGGGGCGGCAAATCTAACGGCGATGGAAGAACGACGGCGCCGCAGGTCACCAGCGGCGCGGAATAACGATGAGCACCAACGGACAGTAATATCCTTGGATAGAATCACAAGAACGAGAGAAAAATCAAGTTCTATCTAGAAAGGAACGATAAAGAGAGAGGTAATATCTTCACTGGATTCCCAATCAACCCCAAGAGTGAACAAAATGTCGATTGGGGGAAACAATCGTCGATGTCGCTCGACGGAAGCGATTCCTACTCTCTCTTGGGCTGCAATCTCCCACGGGTAGAGGTTGCACCACACGTTTTCCTTGCTGGAATCAAGATTCAAGAGGCAGAACCAGCAAGTATCAAGGTATAGAGGTGAATAGAAAATCAACTTCGAGATGAGGAAAGCCTTCACCCGTAAGACCAATTTAACCCCGGTCTTTTGTAAGGAAAGGGGGATGCGATCGCCGGCGGACGTTGAGGCAATCCTCAAGTTACGCTCCTCTCTTCCTTTATGTCCTCTACCAAGTCACAGACCAACCACCTCTTCTTGCACTGAGGGCGCCAAAAAAACAAGCAGATGGAATCAAAGATCAACCAAGCAAGATATTGCAGGTAAGAGGCGGATGCACTTCACCGGATTTGCAAAAGACCCCTAGGAAGTGACGTGAATAGGGGGAGGCAAGCCTAGGAAGCGTCTAAGCACGCAAGTTGGTCGCTTACACTTTTAATTTCATTCAAATACTCCAAGACTATACGCGTCCCACGCTTGATGTCCTGAAATTGCCTCATTAACTGCAGAAAACGTGCTTCGGATACTTGAGAATACGTTGTGGCAAGCTTTGGCCACTACTCTAGGGCTGTCAAATCATCATCGACGCCCCCCATTACTTCCTCTGACAAGGTAGAAGTGATGTACGCCACAAGAGACTGGTCGTGGGCCAGCCATGCTTCATACGTAGGATTATTTTCAGTAACAGTTTCATATTCAAATCTGATTTCACCCACAGCCGAAGCCCCACCGCCCTGATCTGCCACTACAGTCCTCTTCACCTCACGATCAATGTACTGTGGGGGTGCTGGAGTGGTGCCGTCGATGTGTCCATAAAGTATATGGCTTTTGATGAACGGAACAATTTGACGTTTCTGGGTCAAATAGTTACTGTGGTTCAGTTTTTGGGAGATAAGCTGAGAAAGAAAACTGGAAGACAAGATAGAGGAGTTCGGCTGATCCATAGCAAACGGTTTTTAGGGCAGAATCCCCGCGATTAACCAAGTTCCCTAAAACGTGTAAGAAGCCGATTAAGGCTGATTTCACCGTGAATCCCCAAATCAACTCTCAGGTATACCGAGGGAAGATGTGGCGATTTGAGATGAATTCGACCCTAATAAACCACAACACAACTCGTGGTGAAAGTGGAGAATCGAACGGATCAGCAAAGCAGTGATTAGGGCAAATCACGCCAAAAGGAAGAGGATCTAGGGCAGAAACTAGAAATCGAGTAGATCATGCCAGAAAAGAGGGATTAGGGCAGAAATTGCGATTAGGGTTAATCACGCCTGACTTGTAGAACACTTACCGGAGGACAATGCTGAACCTGACTCTGATACCATGAAAGAATCTTCAGAAGTTCATGTCTCTCTGGATGTAAACAAGAGATTGAGAAGAAAAGATGGAGAAGAGATCGATGGAAGCAAAGGTGCAGTCGGCAATGAGCCCTGCAATCCCTTAATGTCTATTATATCAAAAAGATGTTAACCTAATCTGATTACAACATATTGTACACAAAAGAATAAAAAATCACAAGTATGCCACCGCCTAGTACATTGGGGCGCGTGGAGTATACAAGAATTGGTTCGGGTCTGTCTAGACAGACCCGAACCCAGATACATAAGTTTAACAAGAAGAAATAGGAGCAAACCCCCAAACATCAGAATATATGGTATCAAATAACTTCGAAGCTCTGTTATTTATTGACTGAAAAGGAAGCGCATGACTCTTACAAATATAACAACTTGAGCGCATGCTAGACTCATTTACTGGACTTAGACTGGACTTTTGTAATAGTCCGTTTGCAACAAGACTTTGAATGAAAGACCGACTACAATAGGCTAGACGACCATGCCAAATGGATGGCTTGTCATATTCTGTTATGTTGACTTCACTATGACTGGGGAAGCATAAATCTGAAACACAAGACTTGGACACCTTTGGAGCTTCTTCAATGACATACATGTCTCCTTTGCAAACACCTTCAGCGAATGTCTTCTTGGTTCGAGCATCCTTGACATAAACAGAAGAAGAAGTAAACTCAACAGATGAATGAGTATCATCGATAAGCTTTGACACATAAATAATTTTTTTCTTGACATTTGGAACAACAAGGACATTCTTTAAAGGTATGGAGGAATGAGCCATGGATATATGTGCATTTTCTATGTGCGATATTTTGTGATGGGAACCATCCCCTGTAACAACTGAGCCTTTAGCTAAATAAGGGAGAGCACTAGAAAAGCTACAACACCAGAGTCACATACCATTGTCCTTCTTCATTTTGCCTGAGATTGACTTTAGACAAAACTGTCATTAAAATTTGCTGCACATCAAGAGAAATGTTTGACGCTGCAACTGAGTTCGATACAGTCGACCCTGCTGCCTTATTGTCACGCCTGACCTGTTTTTCCTTGTTTTGAGGATTATGCCAACATTCGGACTTCACGTGTCCTTTTTTATTGCAATAAAAACAAGTAGGTATCCTTCATGGTACATTTGTCTGTGCATTTGTATTAGGTGTAGGAAGAATACCTTTCCCAATCCTTGCCTGTGAGTTCCAAACTCTTGGATGACTACCATGAAAAACATGAGCTCCAGTGACCAACACATTGTGACTGCCAGAATGCACTAATTCTTGTTGTCGTACACGACTCACTTCATGTTGAATCAATTTCGCTTTCAGATCTTCAAAAGATGGAAGAACAAACAATACTTCTAAAGCAGTGTTGAAAACATCAAATTCGGACCCCAATCTACCTTGTCCTTGTCGCTGACTGGGTGCCCTATGATAGCAAGCTGATCGCTGACATTTTTTATTTCATGTATGTATTCCAAGACTGAGCGTGTGCCGTGCTTGATATCCTGAAATTGCCTCTTGAGTTGTAGAAATCTCGCTTCTGATACTTGAGAATACGTGGTAGCGAGTACATTCCACAACTCAAGTGCTGAAAGATCTTCATCAACGCCCGCCAAAACTTCTTCTGATAGTGTGGAGGTAATATAGGCAACGAGAGATTGATCATGTGCCATCCACGTCTCATATTCAAGGTTGACTTCTGCAACAGTTTCTTGAACTTGCCCTGCAGCATTCTTCACCTCTTGCATGATCCATTCAGGTGGCACAGGTGTGGTGCCATTGAGATGTCCGTAGAGACGGTGACTTTTGATAAACGGGACTATTTGACGTTTTCATGTCAAATAGTTGGTATGATTTAGCTTTTGTGAGATGAGTTGGGAGAGGAAATTGGACGATAAGATGTTGGAATTGCGGTGGGGATCCATAAATGCAAGCTGATTGGGGCTGAATTTTGGAGATTAGGCCAGAAATTTGGGGATTAGGGTTAAGGCAGAAATATGGGGATTAGGGCAGAAATTTGGGGACTAGGGTTAGGGCAGAAATTTGGGGGTTGGGCAGAAAGCAGAGATTTGAGGATTAGGGCAGAAATTTGAGATTCTTACTGGACATTCTCAACCGCATAATCTGGCTCTGATACCATGTAAGATTTACCAAACCACTGGATAGAATCAGATGCGAGAGGAGGAAGAGAGAAGAAGGCTGCACGTCCAAGCAAGAGAGGGATGAAAGAGAGCAGCAATAATGACGTCTGCCTCTTGTTATCATTATATACTAATCACAATTTAGGGTACAATATAAAATACACAAAATAACATTAAGATTTACAAGTATGCCACTGCCCAGAATGTGTTGGGTGTGTGGAAATGGGTCGGGTCTGGCTGACCCGATCCACATCGTACATACTTAACAGTTTACTCATGTTTTTTGGCTGTCTGCTGACAAACAACAAAGATGAGTTGTGAAATTATGTCCTTGTTCTGCTTACCATGAGATATAACAAATGCATATTCAATCAAGTGAGCCTTTCAGAAAAGGTTAATCAGACGATTCAAGTTGGAGAGAAGTTATTGTTTGTCTTTTGTTTCTTTCACTGGATTGCTGTACATTTATAATTTATCTTGTTTCAATTGCGTAATGTAACATTACCAGAGGTCCACTGGCTACATAACGAAAACCTATTGACTCTCCATACTCCTTCCAAAAGGAAAATTTTTCAGGAGTCACATATTCCTTAACGGTCAAAAGCAATGGTGTTGGCTGCAAAAGGCATATGGACAAGAACACTCAACTTTGGAAACGTCAAACACAAGATTTGACAATGAAGAACCTATTATGATATTAGTAACTCACCTGTAAGTATTGCCCCAATGTCAGAATGTCAACACCAATGGCTCTCAAGTCCTGCATGGCTTCCTTCACCTCCTCATCATACTCTCCAAGACCCAGCATTATAGAAGATTTTGTTATCATTCCTCTCTTGCAGCTCTTTGCATGCTTCAAAACACATAAACTCTGATTTTACCTGCTTTTGCAGGTGGCAATCACAACTGCAATTAGGTAAATAGCAAAAGAAGAGAAGAAAAATTTATTGTTTGTCTTTTGTTTCTTTCACTGGATTGTTGTACATTTATAATTTATCTTGTTTTTCTTCTATTCTTTTGCTATTTACCTAATTGCAATTGTGATTGCCACCTGGAAAAGCAGGTATAATCAGAGTTTATGTGTTTTGAAACATGCAAAGAGCTGCAAGAGAGGAATGATAACAAAATCTTCTATAATGCTGGGTCTTGGAGAGTCTGATGAGGAGGTGAAGGAAGCCATGCAGGACTTGAGAGCCATTGGTGTTGACATTCTGACATTGGGGCAATACTTACAGGTGAGTTACTAATATCACAATAGGTTCTTCATTGTCAAATCTTGTGTTTGACGTTTCCAAAGTTGAGTTTTCTTGTCCATATGCCTTTTGCAGCCAACACCATTGCATTTGACCGTTAAGGAATATGTGACTCCTGAAAAGTTTTCCTTTTGGAAGGAGTATGGAGAGTCAATAGGTTTTCGTTATGTAGCCAGTGGACCTCTGGTAATGTTACATTATGCAATCGTTTTGCTTCTTTTGATGGATTCTTTGGAATGTCATATGGAAGTAATATTAACATCCAAATTAACTTGCTATTCAAATCTTTGCAGAAAATTCAGGCATGTGTTCCACTGATGTTGTCTTTGCATGAAAAGAAATTTATTGCTGGTTGGAGTTTTGTCTTCAGATGCACTTGAATGCAAGATTTCTCTGTTGAAATACTTGAACTTCAATAATATTTCACATACACAAGGCTAAATTTTAGGTGGCAGTAGATTAACTGTTTGGGTTGACATTTATATGACAAAAATTAGGCATTAAATTATTTCTTTGGAATGTTGAGCTGTTTGTTGTTATGTTATTAAAAGTTACAAATTTCTTTTGAAAATATTCCTTTCTTCAACATCTTAATAACAAACTTAGCATAACACTCAATTAAGATTACTCTTCATAGGATCTATCCAATATAGGTCTTCTGGTTCCAGCCTAAACTGAAATAGTCACTCTTTCAGTGCATCATAATTTGTTGATCGAAGCTAACATGGACCCATGTAGGAGCAAGTGCACCTGTACTTGACATGGAGCAACCATAATTTTTGTTATTTATCAAAAGGAATGTGATGGCCATACCTCTATCACTTTCTCATTCTTGCTGAAAAGAAAGTGAGATTTTTTTTTCAGGGGAAGAGGGAGAGGGAAGGAGGGACAATGAAAGAGAGAAAGAGAGAGAGGCATCTCCATTTCTCTTTTTTTTTTTGGGGAGGGGTGGGGGGGGGGGGGGGGGGGGGAGAAGAAAGGGGGCTTCTCACCTCATCCTTCCCTGCCCTGACATACTTGCAAAGATGCATCATCATCTGCTTGGCCCATGTACTTCTGAGAGATTGCTTATGGCATGAATAACTCGTGATTAAGATTTTGTTGAAGGCTCAGGGAAACAAATTGAGAGGCTGCTTATGGCATGAATAACTCGTGATTAAGATTTTGTAGAAGGCTCAGGGAAACAAATCTGAAAATGAAGTTGATATAATATGTGTAATATATACAGATATAAAATACAGAATATTCATTTGAGCCTAAAATGCATGACATACACTGTCTAGTTTTGACTGTTCCTTTTAGTGCCTGGACTGACCTGTCTCCAAATTTCTGTCTTTGACTGTGTAGATTTTAGGTGGGAGTTGAAGAGAGAACGATTAATCCTGTTAGTCTTGACCAGCCTATTTCTGATTTCCATTTTTGACAACTTAAAATTTGGATCAGAAAAAGAGTGAGATAGAGAGAGAGAGGTGGTTAGCAGAAGGAAGATGCTTCTCTTTATTATTGGTTTTATCCTTTTCTCATCACAACCACACTACGTATTTGAAGGATGCATTTGTATCTTATCCAAAAAAGTAGCTGGCCTGCTGTCTAGTGAGTCATTCTGTTCTATCTTCGATATAGTTCTGTAGTATTTTTGGTTTTTTTGAGAGCTATGACTGTTAGTATCATGAAAAAAAAAAAATTGGTCATCCAAGCAGCAAAAGTATACTTTTTCCCTCTTTTTATTCTATCCTCCTACTTGTGACTGGATGCCTATTGACTGTGTCTGTGTTGGCTCCTTTCCTAGTTATTAGTTTACATAGGTTTTCGTCTTCAGAAATTAGGGAATTCTATTAAGGAAATGGATGTAATGTATGCCTGATTAATTTCTTTCTCATAAAGTAAAGTGAACTGTACTCCATATCTTATGAAATAAATGAAATTTCATCGAATCTTTCATTTTGTAATTAACATTTTGAATTAGAAGAACTCGAAGCTTGTTTCATTATACAATTGATATATTAATTAGCATTGATCATTTTAACAGGTTCGATCTTCTTACAGAGCAGGCGAATTTTTCATTGAAAGCATGATCAAGGATCGGAAAGCAAGTGATACTATTGGTACCAAATGATGATTACGTCTGCAGTCATATTTATTTAACATGTTTGTCTGCAAGATGCTTGACTCTGTTGTCCTGTGTGTAATGGCCTTGATTACGGGATATATTTAGTCGTTGAAAATTTCTTCATAATCAGTATGTCATTCAGTTCATGTGTGGTATATTTATGTAATTTTCCTTAACATTTACCAATAGAATAATTGAAATAAACTGCTTTTTTGTAGCATTCTTTCCTCATTTTGGAAGAAAGTATTGATTGTGAATTCTAGAATAGTAAGAACACTTATCCTGGAAAACATTTTTGAGCCTTACAAATCACTGGCATATTTAGAGTTTTTTCTCTTTGAATCTTGAACATGCATGATGTTAAGCTTATGTACATGGGATCGGGTCAGACAGACCCGATCCAATTCTTTTATTCTTTAGTACTCCACGCGTCCCAATGTACTAGGCGGTGGCATACTTGTGATTTTTTACTCTTTTGTGTACAATCTGTTGTAAGGTGATTATGTCACTATTCTTTGATATAACAAAAGATTAAGGGATCGCAGGGCTCATTGTCGTCTGCACCTTTTACCTCCATCGAACTATTCTCCATCTTTTCTTCTCAATCTCTTGTTTACAGCCGGAGAGACACGAACTTCTGAAGATTCTTACATGGTATCAGAGCCAGGTTCAACATTGTCCTCCAGCAAGTGTTCTTCAATTCAGTCGTGATTAGCCCTAATCTCCTAGTCCGTTCGATTCTCCACTTTCACCACGAGTTGTGTTGTGGTTCATTAGGGTCGAGTTCATCTCTCACGGTGAAATCAACCTTAATCGGCCTCTTACACGTTTTGGGGAACTTGGTTAATCGCGGGGATTCTCGCGGAGATTTTGCCCTAATTTCTGCCCTAAGATTTTGCCCTAAT
>JAANDH010002469.1:2018-12058 GCA_011799765.1 Nymphaea thermarum | reverse complement strand
ATTAGAAAGTTAGAGAGGTGGTCTTTAAATACTTTCTTATAGTAGTTGGACTGTTTTCGTAAAGTTTGTACAGCCAACCCTAATCTCTTTAAAAGGAGATTAGGGTCACGTTAATAGATGAACTCTTTGGCTCTCTCTCTCTCTCTCTCGTCCTCTCCTTTCCCCAACATCTCTCTCTCGTCTCTTTCAATCTGTAACAATGGTAAAGCACAAGGCCAACTGAATTCAATGGTATTGGACACGTAGATCAAACAGAGACTCCTAACTTCAATTTTTAGAGTACTTTTTTAAAGTTATTACAATCGCAACTAAACCATTAGCCCTGCTCTAAGTACTAGTATGATACTAGTATGACCTTTATAGGCCTAATCCATGAGGTACCTCAAGTAGTGCTGTTGAACCCACAGATATGCAGGCGAAGATAGCTTTTTCAAAGCAAAATGCAGCAGACAGCATGCCCGTTCAAGTTTGAAGTTTAAATCATCAGTTAACAGGTTCAAAGTGGAGGACAACATGGTTGATTTGAAAAGTTCAACTAACAGCACAAAGATAATAAGGACAATGTTAGTAATACAAATATATGCCATGGTGTTTTCTTCATTGACAATAACACTAAGAATTATGTTCCGGTGTTATTATTTGCAAAAATGTACAATCTTAATTGAAGACAATTAGGATGAGTTAAATTTCAACATTTTCCACCTTATTAGCAACCCTACATCCTTCTCAGATCAGCCATTGTAGAGATACCATAACCATCCTTAATACCTAATCGGCTAATCCTTAGTCTCATAGCGGTTAAGACGTTAAGTCAGTGTAGCTATGACTTCGAAAGGTGTAAGACCCTGGCTGATGAGATATCTACAAAGGCCAACATAAACAATTTTGGCATCAAAAGCACACTGCAGGGAATTCGCACAGCATAGCAATTTGTTGTATGTAACTCTCTTGCTATTGCCCCTTAGACAAATGATTCATTATGTAAAGCAGTCCCCAGGAATCATTATCACTGATAAGGAATAATAGGCGTCATATCTACAATGGTAAAATCACATACCAATCAGAAATTGGCGACACAAACTGCCCGTGCTCAAAACGTGGAAACACACCGGGATGTAAACAAGATGATCAAAATATTATATCTCATCCTAGTGTTGAAAAGCTAATTAATAAACTCCTCTGTTTCCAAAGAAGAACCCAAAAAACCCAAAAGAAGATCAAGACAGTACCTCACCTAACAAGAGGATAGTAATTTGCACGAGCTTCAGGAAACTAGTCTGTCACGCCTAATTAAATAAAACTTAAGGATATTAACTTCAAATATATTTTACAAATGAGTGCACTCTTGCTTCCTGTTTCTTTAATGATATCGAAATTAACAGAAAAGGAAAACCAGGACCATTACATTGTCAAAACAGACCCAAGAAAACCACTATGATCTTTACAATGCTGAAATTGATAAAATAAGAATCCTTCATCATCGCACTTTGTGACCGACAAAAACTTACAATGACGAGAAAAGAAGTTTCTATTTACAGTTTTTGTTCAAATGATCTTTACAATGTCGAAATTGATAAAACAATAAACTCTCAAGATCGCACTTTGTGAGAAACAAAAACTTATATTGATGAGAGAAGAAGTTTCTATTTACAATTTTTGTTCGAATCTAAAAGCAATTTCATCCACCTAGATTATCAAGTCAGCAAGAGATAGAAAGGAAGGGAAGAATGGAAGGATTCGAAAAACCTTCAAATGAAAATAAGCTGAGTAGGACATTAACACGCCAAAAGTTAAATACCTTTCTCAGTGCAGTAGCGAGCTCGCCTCGGGTGAAATTTGCTGCTGCTGCAGTAGTTAGAGGGATCCCGTTGCGGAATTGGTAGAGATGAACGTTCTTCTGGATGTATTCAGTAAATTGAACCCTAAAATTGATACCCACGTTCGAGGAACAAACAGAAGTAAGTCCACAAACTAGCACCAGATTTACTCTTTCTCAAGAACCAACAGTTAAAATGAACTCAAAATCAGCAACCCAAAAACCTAAAATCCAAAAATATCCTCAATAAGCAAGAACGCCCAAATACATGAAAATGTATAGAACTCACCCAACTTCGTTCATGATCATCCGAAGAAATCCCTCAAACCCAAAAGGCGAAAAAACATAACCAACACACACACACACACAGATAGAAAGAGACCTGTCGCCGCTTTCGCCGCTAGCGCCCATGAGTTTGTGGGAATCAAGAATCATGATCTTGTCCTCGTTTGACTTGTGTACCAGTATGCTGTTCACTGCCGAAGTGTCGGCGGCAATCACCGCAAACCCATCGCCCACCAGCCCGAACACACACTCCATTTCCCCCTTCCCTTCTTTTCTCTCTCGCTCTCTGTCCCTCTCTCTCCGCGCAGAGTCTTCCTCTGTGATTTATATCGAAAACTCTTTTGCTTCCTGTCTTGGTGAAGAAGAAAGATGTGGAACAGTCGTACCTGAGGACATAACGACGTAGTGTAGTTTAGAGATAGTTCGGATCCCAAATTCAGATGTAGTTGGGTTTTGGGTTTTGTTTTATTTGGGCATTTAATGTTAGTTTAGGTTTGGACCCTTTTGTTTAATAGATCTGAGAACCAATTCGAATCTACGGTTAAAAGACCTTTTTTTTTTTATTGTTTAGGGCTAATTTGATAGCGAGAAAAACCTAAGTTTCGTTCGTTATTGAATTCTCTGTTTTACCATGTTTTCTTCTTCGTTCTTTGTTTTTTAGTGTTTTTTCCATGGGGATTAGAATCACTGCATTGGATTGTTACTAGAACTCAGGTTGTCACCTTGATTTCTGTAATGTTTGCAAATCCGATGGACGATCTGGAAGAGGTCGCTAATGAGGAGATTGAGAAGGAGAAAAAAAAAAGCAATGAAGATCAAATGATGACTCAAATGCAAGAAAGTATGATGCGAATCAATAAGGATCTCATCGGATTTGAGAGAAAGAAGGATGAATTCGATGATTGAGAAAAGACGAGATAAGCAACTAGTTGATTTCAAACAACACAAATTGGGGTTTGACTGTCGGAGTCACATGGAAGGAGAAGATGGGGAAGTAACCTACCATCCACGAGACAGTTTCCAAGATGAACGACGTCACTGACCAGCCGCCTGTTGTGGGAAAACCACCAAGGTAGCCAAGATCATTTTCGATCTCACCTTGATGTTGTGTGTCATTCCTCGCATATCCAACACCGCCTACTACCTCCTCCACCGCTACAGGGGATTTGTTGACCGCCTCTGACACACCCACAACCGTGCTGGCAGCCAATCCTAAGAAGAATGGCGCTTTTTAGGTGGCAGAGAAGGAGACGGGGCAACGTTTGAGCCCAGCCGCTGTACAAACCGCCGCTGAACTCGATGGTTGCCGCTGGCTAAAGCGGTCCCCAGCAGCTGCCCTATGGTCCATGGTAAGTCGCAGGCGGCCCTTGGGGGCAGCCGCCCATAGGTACCACCCGACACCCTTGTGCCCTACAACACACAGGGTGGGACCCGATGCCCACTTAGAGTGTAAGGGCAGAGCTAAAGCTGCATGGCCCTCGTTCCACCTCAATTTCTTTTTTAAAATTACATGTAAAATTTAAAAAATTTCACTTGTTATATATAAAAATTTTGAAAAATGATATTTCGGCTTTTAATCAAAATTTAAAAACTTTAATTTGGTCTCTTTGGCTTTGCCCCTGGTTGGGTGGGGACATGGGTTCCACTTCGAGACTCAAATTGCCTTTGTCGTCTGGGTTCTCGACTCGATTCAGTTTGTCCAAGCTGGTTCGATGCCCTTTTAGCCATTTGTGGGAATTTGGAGCCTCAGCCACTTTTCGGAGCCACCTATAGTGGGTTGGGCTTAGGTTTACCCCCTGACCTCAACCTTTGGGCTTGCCCGCATCTAGATACGTAATTCCAAGACCATCTAGGCTAAAATCAAATCCTGGCTAGAACTCACAAGAGAGTTTTGTCTAGTGTTCATCCAGGTTTTGAAGAAGCTGAAGGGGGGTCTTTTGTCACCCAAAAGTGTGTTTTTGGCATGATGGGCAGCTTTCAGTTACTTACCCTACAATTTGCCACAGTTTGTTGAAACCTTTTTCAGATTTAACAACAATTTGTTGAAACCTTTTCCATCTTCTTGTTCAACATCTTTATCATTTGTCTCCTCATCCTTAACAATGGAAATAAAATTCACGGTCTTGTCCAATAGGTAAAGAAAACTGCTGTTTTCTTTCAAATTTTGCCATTATGATTTTTTATGGTTCATTGTGCAAGGTTTTATTTTCTTCATGGCTGCATGAAGTGTGTTATGTTCTAGCCTTTTGTTTCATTAGAAGCAATTTGCTTGTGGGCCACATCTTTCTTTCTCCTGTGCATGGAAAATTATTTTTTGTTTTTCATTTGGTCTTTGTAGATTAGCTCTTGCGGTCAACACTTTTGGCATCATAGTCCATAAAATTGCTTGCTGCTTTTGGTGGATTACGTCGTTTTATTCCAGCATAGTTTCTGTTTTTTCTCATTTGTATTTGAGATACAAGTATCTATCAGCTTTTGGGGACTAGTTCTTGGTAAGATCAGTATAGAAAATGTGAACATTTTTATACATTTTTTTTCTTTTAAGGTGGGAATTATACTGCCTGAGTTTGTCGCCAATCTGAAAAGGAAATATTCATCATGTGGTTTTTATAAACAATTATTTGAATTGTTTGCCTTTCCATCCTATCCTTCGATTCTAGGTGTACTCTTGTATGACATTCACGCTAGGCTAATATTGAACCTTCCAAGTAGTTAAATCTTTAGAGAGATAGTCATGGCTACATATTTCTCTAGTTATAAGAATCAAAGTGGTGTTATGCGTACCTTTATATTTCAACATTGGCTGTTATAAATGCTTCCTAGACTCGGCACTTCAAGGGGACCAGGGCACATGATGTATATGAACTATTCAACTGTCAGTACATATACAAACAACTTGCCATGCCACCCTCGCTCTCCACATGATTGTGTGGAACTTCTTGCACCACGCCTTAAGGAAATCATTTTGAATACATGGAGGGATGGTGGGGATGAAATGTTTATGCAACCGAGATTTACACTTACCAATATGTTGGGCATCAGAGAACAAATGGTGGTAATGATTTAGCTTGTAACACTTTGAATCTGAACCTTGAGGTGGGTATGGGGACACAGTTGATCATCTTGCAAGGTGGATAGGATTTGCATGTACAACAGACAGATGTAGCAGTTGTGCAAGGGCAATCCTTGAGCCTCGACACGCACATACCATATGCAATTACAGTTCTTCTTTCCAATTTCATCATGAAAATACTGATGTCACATTTTTAGGCTCCTAGGGTTTTGAGAATGAAGCTCGCAAGAATGGTGGATTCAGTTGTAAGCAACCAAGTGGCAATGAATTTCCACTACCTTTTTAGGGACTGATCACATAGTAAAAGGGGATACTGTAAACAATCTTCAACCGCCCCTAGTGGTAACACAGATGCATATGGGTGGGTCTTCATACAGTCCCAGTATCCAAATCTAACTTAGAGATTGAACTTTTATCTATTTTACACAACTTAAAGTGTGTATCTCGGAATTCTTTTCCTCTGTTTCCTGATTTATCTTCCTCTATTTTACTGCGTTCATGGATAATACCTTTTATGGTTATACTACCTATTATGGTTATCTGACATAATTTGATTTTTTTCTTTTTTTTCTCACCTAGGCACTAAGGAATAGGTGCCACTTAGAAATGAGAATCAGTTGAACCAAAATCATTTTCATGTTTAAAATGTATTCTAACTGTTGCAAGTTATGCAAAATGTTTGAGATAACAGAGGTATAAACACATTATGTGGTAAAACCATTGTCTAATTTGGTTGCATACTAAAATCTTTGATGATTTATTGATCCTCATTAGTCCCAGTTTTCTCATTGGGGTGGTATGCCATCTTATACATATATCATAGATGTGAAAAGTGCATTTTGTAGAAGAAGATGGCACAAGAAACAGAGAAATGGCTTATGTGTCCTATATGTAAAGGCTGAGACATCTCTTAAATAGTTTGCACAATAAACAAAAGTATATTAATGTATGGAAAACAATTTATATGGTTATGAAAGCTCACATTTTATAATTTATCAGTTTTCCTAGTGTTTGACTGTTCAACCATTGCCTTTTAGATTAAGTGAGATTCGCTGCTGCTGTTGTGCTTCTGTATTGGAGTTACAATTGCACAACTCAATTCCTCATAAGGCTTGTCTTTTATTTTCTAGTCTTCATAGGCATGATTGAATTGATAGACTTAAGTTTTCTAGATTTTCCCTTTTCATCTCTTTTATTTGTCAGAATGTGGTTGGGATAATGATATTAGTTCATATTGAATCTTTCAAGCAGTTAAATCTTTAGAGAAGTTGTTCATGACTATATATTTTCATGTTTCTAATATCTCTTGGTGTAAAACTTTTTGGACTTGCCAACACAGGTGCTGCACATTCAGCTTGCCAATGTGTGATTGCAACCCAAATAGGCATATAGTTTAGTTTTAACTACCTAACTAAGTGCAAGCTAACCATACTTCAACTGACATAAGTTTGCAAATTCAACATCAAAAACCATTTTTTGGTCATCCAAACAAAACCAGGTTTTCAATAGAGAAAACCTAGTTTTTGACATCCAATCCAAACAAAAAACTAAGTTTTAAAAAATGTTTGGATGGCACCCCCTTAAAACCTAGTTATGATGAATCTAGGTTTTGTGCAAACCTTGTTTCCCAAACCAGGTTTGAAAACCTGGTTTGCCTATTTGGATGACAACATCCAAACTAGGTTTTAACTTTTCAAACCTGGTTTCTATTTGGATGACAAAAATCAGGTTTCTATGTCTCTAACTGTTAAGTATCCTACAATTAGTTTGTGCACCAATGTGCTTCACGTCCTTGGTCTTCGGCTTTGAAATTCCTTTTCTTTCTACTCTTGCAGTGGCTTTTTTTTTTTTGTTTCATGTGCAAAAGTTGTTCAGAAAGTGAGGTGTAAATGAGTTTTTCTGTAGCCTATTTCCACCAAGGACATGGAGCACATATGAGCTACACGTCATCCAACAACAGAGCATTTAGTAATCTTTTAACACAAACAAGAATTGATCAAGACTTTAGGATAACTAGCAGACCCAATGTTTGTAATTGTTGTTTCACCCATTGATGCCTCCAAAAATGTTTCACTTGCGATCGTTATTCCGGTCACAGCTTTCAGTACTTTTTTATGTTTACTAATGATTACTTGCGTAGCACTTTTGTTGATCTATTGAAAGATTGTAGTGAAGTGTCTCATGTCTTTGAAACCTTTAATACCCTTGTAGAAACACAATATCATGCTTTTGTTTGGATCTTTTGATTTGACAATGCTCATGAGTATGTCTCCCATTCTATTGAAACATTCTTTTGAAAAAGAAAATTGTCCATGAAATATTTTGTAGCTACAGCCCACCTCAAGATGGGGTTGTTGAGTAGAAGAACTGTCACTTGTGTGACATCGCTCGAGTCCTGTTATTTCAATGGCATGTGCCTAAGAAATATTTGGGTGATATTGTGCTCACAAGTGCTTATTTTATCAACCGTATGCCTAGTTGTATGTTGAATGGGCAGACTCCTTACTTTATGTTAATAGTTGGCTAGGATCCCTTCATCATCCCCCTTCCATGTGTCCAGTTGTGTCTATTTTATTCATAATCACAGTCCATGTACCAAAAAAATTATATCTTCGGCCTTTAAAGGTGTTTTCTTGGGTTAATGTCATACAAATAAAGGGTATAAGTACTCAAATACCTTTACAGGATGTTGCTATGTGACCACAGATGTGACATTCTTCAAGCATATTTCATACTTCCAACAAAATCTTCTTTAAAAAGAAATTTCAAGAAAAAAGGAGGAAGAGTGTTCTCAGTTGCCAGAAATTCAGTTTGCTGACTTTTTAGAATATAAGGGTGAGTTGTATAAAGAAGATGATGTGATTGAATAATATGGGAGTAAAAATATCACAAAGTATGAAGGACAATAGTGTGGACAATGTGAATATTTATTTGGATAGGTTTACTCCAGGTGGCACCCTATCCCAATCCTGAGATATCTTTGAATGAACCAAGTCCAATGTATGAGGAACATGATGAAGACGTTAGAAGTGACATGAATGCTAAAGAAGTTCCTATTTTCCTAATAAAAGGGACCACATCACGTACTAAGCACCCTATTAGTAACTTATGTCTTATTCAAAGCTTAGTAGAGATTCCAAATGCTTTATATCCTTTCTTTCTACCTTTATTGTTCTTAGGACTATTATTGAGGCTTAGGTGGATCCAAAATGGGTTCTTGTCATGCAAGAAGAAATAAAAGCCCTTGCAAGAATAAAATGTGGGAGGTTGTAGATATTCTTGAAGATGCTCATCTTGTGGGATCAAAATGAGTTTATACAGTCAAGTATAAACCTAATGGGTCCATGGAGAGATACATAGCTGAACTGGTCACAAAAGGCTTTAGTCAAAAGTATGAAATATGTTACTTAGAGATGTTTGCTGCGGTTGCAAAGATGAAGACTATCCAAGTGATTCTTGCTCTAGCAGTTTCAAAGGAGTGTTAGATGTATCAACTTGTTGTGAAAAATGTCTTTCTTAACGGTGATTTGGAAGAGAAAGTATATATGAATATGCCTCCAATTATGAGAGAATATGAAAGTGTTGCATATTGAAGAAGACTTTGTATGGTCTTAAGAAGATTCTCAAGCGTGCACCTTAGAATTATGATGATGAAGCATCAATATCATCAAGGTGATAGAGACCACACACTCTTTGTGAAATGGAGGGAGGGCAAGGTTGTTTTTCTCATAGTTTATGTGGATGATATGATAGTTACAGGGCTGAAAAAGATGTTAGATTTATTGTTTGATCTCAAGGTTCTTGGGAAATTAATATATTTTCTTTAAATAGAAATAGCTAGGTCAAGCACTAGTCTTATCCTAAATCAAAGGAAATACACTCTTGACCTATTAAAAGAGACTGGAAAACTTGGCTGCCGGACATCTTCTACTCCAATGGACATCATATCAAGGATATGATGATGAACCTAAAAGGAAATATCAACGTCTATTTGGAAAGTTAATTTAACTCACACTGGCTAGACCCGACATCACTTTCACCGTCAACGTGGTGAATGCTCCTATTGAAGCTCATTGAAAGGTTGTTGGGAGGATCTTGTTATCTGAAGAAGAATCCTGGTAAGGGCCTTCTATACATAACGCAAGATCAGTTTAACATTGAGGGATACTCTGATGTTGACTGGGCTGGTTGTATTGATACAAGGAGGTCTATCATTGGTTATTGTGTCTATTTGGGAGGCAACGTAGTGATATAGAGAAGTAAAAGATAAGATGTTTGTTCCTGCTCGAGTGTCGAGGTTGAGTATCCTGCAATTGCTATGAGGGTTTCTAAACAATTATGGCTAAAAATGTCGATGAATGATATGAGGATTAAAATTTATAGACCTATAAAATGTATTGCGACAATAAATCTATAATAAACCTTGCAAACAATCCTGTGTTACATATATGATCAAACAATGTGAAAATTGATCGACAGTTCATTCATAAGAGAATTGACTCCAAGGAGCTCGTCCTACCATTTATGAAGTCTCATGAACAAGTTGCAAATGTGTTGACAAAAGTTTTGTCTTCTACTCAATTTGAGAAGAATGTAAGCAAGTTGGACATATTTGACCTGTATGCAGAACTTGAGGGGGAGTTTTAACGAGCATATAGCTAGACAAGTGTAATCACCCCAAATTTTTTTTCAAAAGACTATGATGTTTTATCCAAGTGCGAAATTCAAATTTAAGCACAAGATTCAAATCCAAAATACAACTCTTAGATCCAAATTAAATCCAAAATACAAATTTTAGATCCAAATTAAATCCAAAATACTACTTTCAGATCCAAAACCCAAGTTTAGATCCAAATAGATCATTTA
>JAANDH010002468.1:0-10075 GCA_011799765.1 Nymphaea thermarum | reverse complement strand
TATCGAAGCTCAAGTAAACTACAACAACTTTTCTCAAAAACAAGCTGCTTTGTTTGTGAAATTAGATAGTGTGGTGGAACCAGAAACTTTCGAAGAAGCAAATCGGGAACCTCATTGGAGAAAAGCTATAAAGGAAGAATTGGATGCATTAACAAAAAATGGAACTTGGGATCTTGTTCCTCTTCCCTCAGGAAAAAAAAACCAGTGACATTAAGTGGTTATTTAAAGTCAAATTTCATAGCAATGGCTTGATTGAAAGATATAAAGTCAGACTGGTGGCACGTGGATTCTCTCAAACCAAGGGGATAGATTACTCTGAAACTTTTGCTCCTGTTGCAAAAATGACTACTTTTACTCCGAAACTTTTTCCTTTGTTCTCTTTCTCAGCCTCTTCTTCTTCTTCTTTTACTGATCATCCTCCTCCTTCGTCCATCTTTTTGCTCACTTCTGCCTCGTCCCTTCTCTGTTTCTTCTTCTCCTTTAATATACCCCAAAGCAACAAGGAAGATAGAGCCCTCAGTCGTGGGCTCCTCTCAAGCCCCGTGAAATGTTGTAGTAAGCTTACAGTTAATACCCAAAGGCTTTCGCAATTTCCCAAAAACCCTAACCATTGTAAAATATGTAAGTGTTAGTTTTGTCATGGAACCACATTTCTACTGTAGGAACTTCATCAGTTCCTACCCATGCACATGCAATATTGTCGTTCATCAATTCATAGGGACAATCATTGGCAATATGTTTTCCTGTAACCATTCGGTTGTAGCCAATGAACATTGATTTACATCATCATATTCACATTCTTCTGCTACCGAAAGATTGTTTACTGCTGCTTTCAGATGATGATGAATGGACAACAACCAATCTGTTTGTAGTGCGTGAGAATCAATGGTTAAGATTGCACACATCAGAAAAGTGTGATGCAATGAGCGAGAGTTGAGATAAGTTGTGCGATAATATGGCAAAAGTATGAGCAATAATATGTGAATGACAAATAACAGTAATGTTTGCAACCGTATTGTAGAGAGTGTATGTGGTGCGTGCGAACCGTAGAGAGACCCATCGCTGACCACCTACGCGATAGTATGTGGGATAGTGTCGTGTTGTATGTTTTCTTCTTGTGTGCAATTAGCATTGAGCTTAATAGAGAGTGGAAGCACACGTTTGATTTCTTCAAGGTGTCCATCTATCAAAAAAAAATTTTGGACCCTACAAAACACATTCGCATTGTAAAAATATCGAATGCACACAAAAAATGGAATGATGAACCGCAATCCATGTAAGATATATATTCACTTCTACCTTGCTTTTTCTTTTTCATTTTTCACCCATGAGCTCTGTAGTTGTTCTTTTTTTTTTTCAACCTTCTCACGATTTGTGCTTGATGACCAAGTTTTCTTTAGTGTGAGTTTTACATAACAAGCCAGAGGAAAAAACATAAAAATTCAATTAGTTTTGTGCATCCATGCACTAAAAGGGGATGACCAAGTTGTCTTCAGCTCGAGTTTGCATAACAAGCCAGATGGTATTAGGGTCAAGACGATAAATTTTTCTTTTTTATTGTTGTATGTACATTAAAAGGACATTTAGGTTATAGCAATAAATTCTACCTCTAATTAATGACAATATTGTTACGTAATTTAAAATCTTGATACCACATGGCAGCATCATAAGCTTGTACACGAAACTTTTGTGCACAGTCTATGCACACAAGTAGCTCTCCTTCCTATCTCTAAACTCTCTTTCTCTCTCTGTCTATTCTCTACTCATGGCGATGGGGTAGCTACAGGTGCTGAAAGTGCTGAATCTGGACAACTCACAATTGTACTAAAAACAAAGTTGTTGAAGATCGTGATAAGATGAACCGTCATCTCGAGTTATGCAAATTTGGCGATAAGGCAATAAAGATGGAAATTGAAGATTACGAAGAGACAAAGAAGAAAGGCATTGTAGAAACCAAAAAAATTCAGAATTAATACCTCTGATAAAAAAACTGCTATAAATCCTTATGTTTTGAAGGGAGAGTTCAAGTTATGTACTAGCTATGGCTAAATAAAAGTGTTCTTTCCTTCTTCGTGGACGTAGGTTCACTTTGAACCGAACCAAGTTATTTCTGGTGCCTTTTCTTTTCTTTCACTTTTTGTTTATGGTATCAGAGCCTCTTGAGTTGCATTGTTGAGTCTGTACTCATGGCATCCTCAATGCCACATGCTCATTCAACGATGTATCCTTATCCCTATACACTCAACATCTCCAACTTCATATCATTGAAGCTGATTCAAGATAACTTTCTCTTATGAAAGACTCAAGTCTTGGCAATGGTGGAGAGGCAAGACCTTTATGGTTTGCTCACTGGTGACATTCCTGCACCACCAGAAACTCTTACTGATGGACTAAAGGAGACTCTGAATGCCACTTACACTGCCTGGAAGAAAACCAATCATCTATTGAGAGGATGGATTAGCAGAACATTATCAAAAAGTGTGCTTGGCCTAATTGTCGACTTGGAGACATCAGCAGATATCTAGAAGTCGTTGCTTCATGCCTATGTGCGAGGCTCTCAGGAGAGAGAATTCCATTTGATGCAAAGACTCACAAGACTAAAGAATGGCTCAAACTCCATTAATGAGTACATTGAAAAATTCAAGACTGTATGTGATGAACTAAGTGCCATTGGCTGAGTGGTCTCAGACAAGGACAAAATTTTTTGGCTTCTGCAAGGTCTGGGATTTGGATACCAACCGTTCGTTACCACTATGCTTAGACCACCTATGCCACAGTACAAGGAGGTAATTCCACTACGCCAAAGCTATGAAGCACTCAATGACAACTTCGAATCTTCTCCTCAAATGAGTTATGTTGCGCACAATAAAAAAAATATCAGAATAAGCGGCAAGAAGGGTATCAATGTTTTAATTCCAGAGGACATGGATTTGGGCAGACCAATAACAATTGAAATCAATCTTTTGAGACTAAAGGAAAGGCGAAGGTTGTGAGCAAATTTGCAACAATCAAAATCAGTCTGTTTTAAAATGTTACATTGACTTTAACCATTCTTTTCAGCCAAATGATATTCCACAAGCTCTTGCTTCAGTTAAAATAGTCGACAATCAAGATAATGAATGGTTCATTGATACGAAACCACTTCTCACTTGACTTCTGATGTTGGTATGTTATATAACTCTCACCCCTATTTTGGTAATGGTGCTATTATTATTGGAAATGGAGAAAAACTATTTATTTCTCACATAGGTGATACCAAGATCAAAAGTCAATTGACATAATACTTCTAAAAAATGTGTTATGTGTGCCTAAAATAAAAAAGGATTTACTGTCAGTGAGTCAGCTTACTTCTGATTTGCCTTATATTGTTGAGTTCTCATCCACTGCTTGCTTGATAAGGACAAAGTGACATGGAAAATAGTGGCGACCAGAAATAGGTGTGGTGGTCGTTATGGCCTTGGAGGTTCCCTGTCTGCCTTGTATTCAACCAGATTTAGGCGTGAAAATTTTGGTCAATTGCATGAATGGTTGGGGCATCCTCAATTTGACACAGTCCAATTATTAAATAGAAACAATATGATTTCAGTTGAATGCATGAAAAACAAGAACCCCATTTGTTCTAGTTGTCAAATGGGTAAATCTAGTAAGTTGAAATTTTTTTATGAGGAGTCATGTAGTGAACCTTTAATAAAAGTTCATTATGATTTTTGGGGTCCTGCTTCCATCTTGTCAAAAGAAAAATTTTGGTTCTATGTTATCTTTGTTGATGAATGCACCAAATGACAAACTTCGTATAGTAGTCGACAATTTGATAAAAAATTAAAAATATTCCATTCTGATAGTGGTTGAGAGTATAGTAGTCAAAAAATCATTCATTACCTTGATCAAATGGGAATAAAATGACAAACTTCGTATGCCAAAATGCCCAAGCAGAATGGCAAGGCTGAACAAAGCATAGAAATGTGACAGAACTTGGATTGACAAAGATGTTGCATTCCAATACACAGAAAGATTTTTGGGTGGAAGCCTTTTCTACTGTCGTCTACTTGATCAATAGACTACTATCATCCAGTTTAAATATGAACTCTCCTTATTTTCAGTTTTGGAGAGCATCTAGACTATTCTTCTTTAAGAGTTTTTGGCTGCCGATGTTTTGCTTATCCACGTGGATATCAAGAACCAAAATTTGATCCAAAATCATTACCATACATTTTTCTTGGATATAGCACACAGTTCAAGGGTTGTAGATGTCTTCATCCTCCAACTCGCAGAATATATATGTCACATCATGTTGTGTTTGATGAAGAAACTTTTCCTTTCAAAGATCATGCCTGTCTTGATTGACTAGAACAACTTGAGGGAGAATTCACTTTGCTTATTGATGATGAGATTAGAGATGATTTTCATACCAGCCGACAAATGGATACTTCAGTTTTAGACTCTCGAAATGGCACTAGTAAACTCATGTTTTCCTCTTTAACGCATGAACAATTTCAAAATGTGCAGGTTCCTCATATTGAATTTCATGACATATCGGATCCTTTGCCACCAGTAGTTGAAGAAAATGATGATGTAAGGCGTACCATTTTTCCATAGTACATTATCACTTCAGCACAACCTGTAACTCCATTACAACGCACTATCATTACTCACAACATGACTGGATATCAAAACCTAATCCCAAATATGTTGATCTTCATGATGTTGCAACATATGCTTCTATACCTAAGGAGCCGAACAACACTAAGGAGGGATTGAATCACCCAGGCTGAAGGCTGCTATGCAGGAAGAAATATCTGCCCTATATGAAAACTAGACTTGGGATCTAGTACCTCATCAACCACACATGAATGTCATTGGATCAAAATGGGTATACAAGGGAAAGCTGCAAGCTGATGGAATTCTTGAGCAACTGAAAGTTCGCTTGGTTGCACGTGAATTCTCTCAACTTGAGGTAGTTGATGTTGTCGAGACCTTTTCTCCTGTTGTGAAACCTGATAGGATTAGAATTATTCTTTCTATTGCTACTGTTAAACAATAGAGCATTTGCAAACTCGATGTGAAGAACACTTTTCTTCATGGTCTACTTAAGGAGACAACTTTCATGTAATAACTGCTAGCTTTTGAAGATAGGCATTTTCCTAATCATGTATATCACCTGCACAAAGCATTTTATGTCTTCGTCAAGCATCTCAAGCATACTTTGATAAGCAAAGCTCTTTTCTTTTGCAATATGGTTTCTTTTGCAACACAACAGATCCATCTATTTTCATCTATAAGCATCAACATGACACCATTGTGCTTCTCATCTACATAGATGACATGGTTCTTATGGGGAGTAACCCTTGATTAATGGACCAATTCACCAAGCAGCTTGCAAGTACCTTCGCCATGAAGGATCTTGGATGATTACATTATTTTTTAGGCATTGAATTTCATTCTATTCATGAAAGACTTTTTCTTTCCCAAATAAAGTATGCCAAGGATTTACTTGACCGAGCAAATATGTAGTTACACCCATGGTGGGAAAAGTCGAAGAAGCTTCTTATCAAGCTTATTCAGATCCAACTCATTATAGAAGTTTGGTTGGTGCCTAACAATATTTGACTATAACAAGGCTGAAACTATCCTTTATTGTCAACTATGTGGGCCAACATATGCATAGTCTTATGGTACAACATTATGAGATGGTGAAGCATATTCTCTAATATATAAAAGGTACTCTTTGATGTAGGTCTGAGAATCATGGTTGAAAGTTCTCTAGATTTATATGTTTTTTGTGATGCTCATTGGGCTAGTTGCCATGAGACAAGAAGGTCTACTGCAGGTTGTTGTACCTTTCTTGGAAATAACTGTATTACTTGGAGTGCCAAGAAACAAAGCACAGTCGCTAGATCAAGCAGGGAGGCGGAGTACAGAGCCATGGCATCCACTGCCGCAGAGTTAACCTGGATCTCTTTTGTCCTTAGAGATCATGGAGTTCATCAAAACAGTCCACCAATGCTTCACTGGTGTTTTACACATGACCATCAATCCTATCTTTCACAATAGATCCAAACACATTCAAGTGAATTACCATTATGTTAGAGAAAAGGTGGCAGAAAGATCTTTGATCACAAAATTTGTTCCCTCAAAACATCAACTTGCAAACATTTTCACAAAGCCTTTAACAAGGATTAAATTTCACGCCTTAAGGAGCTAACTACGCCTCTACAATCGGCACATTTTGATGGGAAGTAAAAACAAAGTTGTTGAACGAGTTGTGCAAATTTATGAATAAGGCAATGAAGATGGAAATTGAAGATCACGAAGAGACAAAGAAGGAAGATGTTATAGAATCAATACCTCTCATCCGAAAACTATTGTAAATCCTTATGTTATGAAGGGAAAGTTCAAGTTGTGTACTCTGGGCTATAGCTGAATAAAAGTGTTTTTTCCTTCTTCATGGACGTAGGTTCTCTTTGAACCGAACCACATTATTTCTGGTGCCTCTTCTTTTCTTTCACTTTTTGTTTATATACTGCTTCGCGGCCACCGTCATCGTCGGTATGGGTTTCTTCGCTGATGCCTATGATGTTTTCCCCATTTTCATTGTCACAAAGCTCCTCAGCTTCATCTACTATGAAGATGGCAGAAAACCAGACCACCCAAAACCGCTTCCCCCAATGTCAATGCCGCCGTGAATGGCGTTGCCCAGGTCACCTCTTATTCGGCTGGATCAGCGACAAGATGGGGGGGAAGAGGGTGTAAGGGATCACCTTCATCCTCATGTTTGCTTGCTCCATCTTCATGGCCAGTCCTTTGGGAAGTCCGCCAAGGCCGTGATGGCAATGGTATGCTTCTTTCGATTTTGGCTTGAGCTTCAACACCGGTAGGGAATACCCACTCTTCACCACCATCATGTCCGAGTGTGCAACAAGAAGACCATGGGGACCTTCATAGCCGCCGTCTTCGCATGTTAGTTTTGGGCATCCTGACCAGCAGGATCATCTCGATCGTTGTCTCAGCAGCATTCATGAACCATGAACGCTACAAGATAGAAAGCCCTATTGGCTCGACTGTCCCTTGCTAAATAAATGGAAAGGAAATGACTGCAGAGGGTTTGTTTGGATGAAAGAAAACAGAGGAAGGGAAGGAAATGAAAGGATTTGCTAATAATGTGTTTGGATGGACGGAATAGAAAAGAAGGGGAGGGAAAGAATTGGCGTTGTTGGGTTATTTTTCAATCCCTTCAAAAGTAGATGGATTAAAGGAAGATCTTGAAAATGACTACTCTATCCTCATTATATGAGCCCCTATTTGGATTAAAGGAAGAAAGGGAAAAAATAAAGATGGAAAGGAAAGGAAAGGTAAGAGAAGAAAAGGATTGAGGGCCGAAAGTTAAAGAGATGAAAGGGAATGAAATGAATTGTTAAAAATGCTTGTTGGAATAGAAAAAAAAAATGAAAGAAACTGTTGAATTCATGTTTGTTTAGGCTATATAAAGAAAAGAAAAGGAGAGAGATCAAGTTGGTTTATAATAATGCCTCAATGATCTATAGCGAATATACTACTTAATTTATATCATATAACTAATATAATATATCTACTTTTTATTAAATAGGAACCACCCTAAGAAAATACGAAATTTATTTTATAAATGTTTAATTTATAAAATCGTTCATCCAATTTTTTTAATTCGTTGCGATGTACAGTCCACCTATATTGACGGACGATTTTCTGGTGTCCATACATAAACACATATATGTTTATATTTATATGTATAGGTGATGCATTTTGGTTAGTTAAATTGTATCATTTCTGTCATGAAAATCACATGGAAAACTAACGATCTACATTGGCATATCACAAGAAGAATTCATGTTCAAGTATAAATCATGATTTTTACTGCCCAAAAATTGTAAACCAACATTTGGAAACCAATTCACTATGTTTATTATCTTCAGGCAATAAAGCTTTTGAATGTTCATGATATCTTGCATGTGATCATTTTGGTTTTTGTTCTTGGAAATCATTTTTTTAAAGTTCCCATTGTTTTTTGTTTGAAAGACACAAAAGTTTAGTGAGTTCAGCGGGTTGAGGGATAAGAATAGAAAAGATCATTTCCGATCTAGTTGCCTATCATTTCTTAATTTTCCCATGTTTTTGCCAGTTCCCACATTTTTTGCTCCCTTGGGTTCATGTGCGGTAGATTATACTTCATTAAGTATCTTTTGATTCGTTTTAGTGGCGCTGCCTAGCCCCAATGGATATAATACTTTATTGGGTAATATTAATGTACTCGAATTAATTATATATAAATAAAATTGATGGGATAAAAATAAAGTCTAGAATAAGACACCATAAGGGTTTAATTTATGAAATAAAAATAAAAATGGTATAATACGACTCCATAAGGACTGACGAATATTAAAATGCTTTTTCTGGTTTCATTTTCTTAAGTTTTTGTGTGAAGCATGATCTGATATTTACAACGTTTGTTGAGACCGATTGTTAAAGCAAAAATAAAAATAGGTTCATTGTGCACAAATATAATTTTTGCAATGATAAAATATCATAGTCAAAATGACATCATAATTTTTTTTTTCTTCTTGAAATATGTGATGCTTGTGAGAGGTAAACTATGATGCTTGTGGGAGGTACCAATTAGCCAAGTAGATGGCACAAGCCTGCAAAAGTTAATGGCTGCTTGTGAGAGGTAAACTATGACTGACCGACAGATTGACCTGCTGAGTTTCAGGAGGCATGCAGGGAACTGCGTATTGTGTCAAGAAATATGTCGCACCACTTTCCGACGACCTGCAGAGAATAACCATGTTTATGCACGCAAGATGGAGTGAGGTCACTTGGGGAACACTATCCTTTGCCATTGCATGAAACGATATTTCAGGAATCAACTCTTCAGGCGTGTCAACAACATCATATTCCACACTTTTCATCAGCTGTTTCCTGAAGATCCTCTCTTGATTCGTCTACGAGATGCATATGTAGCTTTCTATGGGTGTGCCACGAGCTCCACTTATGGTCACATTGAAAACAGAGACCCTTCATTTGGCTTCCTTTTCTACAGACTAGGTTTAGGCTCTTAATTAAAATTTATTTGTTTACAGTGGGATCCTTAGTAGCTGGGAACATCTCCATGCTCTCTTTGATTGTGTCATGGCATTCTATTCACTCAACTTCTTCACCCAGTTGGCTCTCTCTCCAGTCACTAACCAGTCCATTTGCCTTCTCTTCAGCTACCTTTGACAGCCCAAAGGCTAATTCCAATCATGCTGCTAGAACTTCTATCCAGTACTCTACCTTCAGCCGTCCCACGAAGGCACCAATCAACTCGACTGCTGCTTGAACTTCTATGCAGTACTCTTCCTTCAACCCTCCCACGAAGAAACCAATCAAGGCTTCAACTGGCCAGCCTCACACCACATTGCTCAACTATTAAAATTCTGCCTGGTACTACATCTTCTTCCCCTTTTGTCTGATCTTTAGACAATTTTACATTATAATCCAATTATGCGGAGGGCCCAAGCCCAAACCTTACAATTAATGCCTCCACAAAGGAATTCCACTGTTTCCCTTGTTGGACCACGAACCACCTCCACCAGTGGATGGCTGCCCCATTCCAAATGCACTACTGCGTGGAAGACCCTCTGCTTTGGTAGAATCCTGTGATAATCAAAGAATTGTTCTGCTCGAAACCGCCAAATTAATGAATCATCCCAAAAAAATTTAGGGGGACTCCATTTTTGGGACCTTGACATATCCATTCGCTCCCCATTAGCATTCAGTAAAACCATAAAAGTGCCATTAGGGGGCGGCATACCTGCCTTTGTAGGGCCGTGTGGAGATGTCATTGATTCAGGTCCCTTGTGTCTCTGATGAAAGTTAATGCAAAATTAATACAACCCCTTCACCTTGCCTATTTTAATTTTCAGTTTTTTGTTTTTAATAAGGTCATTACATTTTCAGTTTTTTGTTTTTAATATGTCCATAATGACCATAGTGGAGTTACCAAGAGTCAATGTCATTTATTTTTCAGTTTTTTCTTACATGTATAAATATGGCCCTTTGGGTT
>JAANDH010002467.1:0-10076 GCA_011799765.1 Nymphaea thermarum | reverse complement strand
CTACACTCACGTCCTACTGGGGAGGTTTTGGGTTTCGTTTGTATAGTGCCGGCGCGTCATGTTTTGGTTTTTATTGATGTCTTCTTTTTGTTAGACATCAATGTTATACTTTTGGGGCATTTTGATCTTGCACATAAAGGTGTATTTGTATGGTACAAAGTGGTTATATAAATGAAAATTCGCCCCATGATTTTGAATTTGCTTGGCTCATTATCCTTTTGAATTGTTGTCGTCACGCCTCGATGCTTTATGTTTAGGAAAAAAAAAAATGTTTGGGTCAAAGGTCGGGGTGTGACACTTAAACAGGGTCCTCGTGCATGGTTCCAGAAGCTTACTGAGGTGTTATCTAAGTGTGGATTTCGCCGATCCCAACTTGATCACTCATTGTTTATCAAGCGAGACTCATCGGGAATGGTGATATTGTTTGTCTACATGGATGATATTGTTCTTATCGGGGAGAATGATCAAGAGATAACTCAAACAAAGGAGTTTTTACAGCAACACTTTGTTACAAAAGACCTTGGACAACTTCGTTATTTTTTTGGTATTGAGGTGGCCCGTAGTAATAAAGGAGTTGTAGTATCTCAAATGAAATATGTTCTTGATCTTCTGCAGAAAACATGACTATTGGGGTCTAAACCTGCCACACTTCCCATGAATCCCCACATTCATATATATGATGATGACTCAGAGCCGTTTGACTCTAGATCTTACATATCTCTGATAGGGAAACTGCTATATTTGACTCACTCGCCCCGACATTAGCTTTGTCGTGAATAAGTTAAGCCAGTTCATGGAAAAACTTCGGAAAGTTCACTGGGATGCTGCTCTAATGATTGTCAGATACTTGAAATCAGCCCCCGAAAAAGGGGTTATGGTTCAAAAAGGGAGAATGTGTTGACATCGAAGCATATAGTGATGCTGATTATGCAGGGTCTGTATATAGTTCAAGAAGGAATTGTTACATATGAAAGACACACAAATATATAAAATGACCAAAGAAGACTCTAATTCTTTAAAAACTAGAAAGCTACCACACTTAAAATATAAACTTTCTAATTTCAACACAGTCTATCCAGGCTCGCCATTCAATTGAGTAGTGGGTAAGATATTACAAATTCTCCATGGATTTTCAGGTGCTTTTGATGGACTTTAGCAAATGAGGACGATATATTCCATCAAGTCGTAAACTCCAGGAAGTGGATAGAAGCCATATGTGATGAGGTCGAAGCTCCACATGAATGTGGAGCTCAGGAGATTGTCCCTCAACCACTGGACAAGAAAATTATGGCCCATGGGATGCAAATGGCTGCATAAATATAAATGCACTCCCATGGGAGGGGTACAAAGTGCAACTTGTTGCCAAATGATTCGTTCAGCAGGCTAGACAAAATTATGATGACATATAACCGAGTTGTAAGAATGGGTACCATTCGGGTTATTATAATCCTAATAGCACATAAATGGTCACTTAGTCAATTTGATGTCAAGAATGCATTCTTACATGGAGAAACCTCTGGATAGATGGAAGAAGATTCAAAGCAATACATATAATGAAACAAGCTTCATAGTCATGGTTCAATAGTTTCTCCTTTGAAATCCAAAAATAATGGTTTGTGTTGAGCTCGCCTGGACCATTTCCTGTTTCCTCTATAATCAATTGGGTATCACTACTTTTTTTTTTTTATATATGTGGATGATATTGTCATTAGAGATAGTTCAGATGACTACATAAACAAGGTGAAGGTATTCCTAGTCAAAATATTTAAAATGAAGGATTTTTTGGAGAATTACATTATTTTCTAGGAGTTGAGGTCGACAAAATAGGTGGTCGGACGATGCTTAGCCAGCAGGCCCAGCACAAATATGTAATTGACGTTTTGAGCAAATTGGACATGAATGATTGCAAACACCTAGCCACCGCAAGCATTTTCACAATCTAGCAGTCCATGATGGAGAATTGTATTATAACCATTATAATTTGAGAAAGCAATACAACAAGAAAGAAAGAAGAAAGAAAGAGAAAAAGAGGAGAAGAAGAAGAAAGAAGAAGGAAAGGAAAGGAAAGGAAAGGAAAAGAAAAGAGAGAATGAGGGAAAGAGAGGGCTAATCCCTTCTTTAAGTAGGGATTAGAGAAGTTACAATAAAGACCACTGAAATAAAGAAATTATTAAAAGTGACTTAAGTATCTAAACATACTTAATATCTACTCCTCAACTATAAATATTTATTATTTCTCAACATTCCACCTCAAGCTAGAGCATAGATATAAATCATCTTTAGTTTGGTACAAAACTTGCAAAATCCTAAACTTGCAAGTAGTTTGGTGAAGGCCTCTGCAACTTGATCTTATGATGACACATGATTTGTGGAGAGACGTCCAGCTTGTGCCAAGCCCCAAACATAGTGGCAAGCAACTTCAATGTGTTTGGTTATCTCGTGGGAAACTGGAATCTATCCTACATATGTTCCTACCTTTCACACATCATCAACATAGGAGATGAAACTTTTATTTGCAAGTCTGTAATAATAGACTTAACCCTCATCATTTCAACTACCGTTTGAGTCATAATATTTTGACTCAGCACTTGAGTGCCATTGACTGCTTCTCGCTTCTCCATGTCACTAAATTTCCTCTAACAAATACACATGATCAAATGACGGATTCCTCTCATCAATAAATCATGTACTATCAACATTAGAATAGGCAACTGGATCAAGCAAAGGACTCTGTTTTAATAACAATTGTTTACTGTGAGAAAATTTTAAATATCTAAGAATCATTATTGTTGCCTACCAATGCACCTTAGTCACCTTGTCTATAAATTGGCTCCCTTATTCACAACCAAGGATATAATATCCTGCAATTTTCCAAGTGCAAATTTGATTTTATGGCTATTATTTGGAAAGAGGGCCACATATATGTAATATCTGGTAATTTTCAGTATAAAAATTTGATTTGGAAAGAGGGCCATATATTATTCTTGTGAATCTGTTATCTGTCAGCAGTATTACCAAAGAACTCAATTGCAATCTAATCTTCTCTGCTGATCGGTGTTTTCTGTAGGACTTGGTGACAGGGACGAAGATTGAGATTGGTTCGGTTATTGATGGACTCTACAGACTGCCCGTGCAGGTTGCTTCTGCTCTCATGTCAGCCACTAGTGGACAGTTGCCAGGGGTGGAGGAGTGAGGACAGATCTACCATCTTGCGATGGCACGAGCGGCTTGGACATCTCCCGTTCCCGTTAATTAAGAAGTTGTTTCCTCACCTTTTTACCTTTGTTTCCTTGGACTCCCTTACCTGTGAAGTGTGTCAGTTGTCTAAGCATGTTAGGGCCTCGTATCCTATTTCTTCCACTAAAACCAGCCATCCTTTTGCTTTGGTTCATTCTGATGTTTGGGGTCCTTCGGGAATACCCACTGGTCGCAGTTTCCATTATTTCATGACTCTTATTGATGACTACTCTCGGTGTACGTTCGTGTATTTGTTGAAAGACCGTAGTGAAGTTCCGAGCATTGTCAAAAACTTCGTTGCATTTGTTGAAACTCAATTCCAGACCTCTGTTCAGGCCTTTCGTACTGACAATGCTCGAGAGTATGTCTCCCAATCCCTTGATGACTTCTTGCGAAGCAAGGGTATTATACATGAAACATCTTGTAGCTACACACCTCCTCAGAATGGCGTGGCTGAAAGGAAGAACCGTCATCTGTTAAACGTCACCCGGGCCATTATGTTTCAACGTCATGTCCCTAAGCGGTACTAGGGTGATGCACTTCTCACGAGTGCTCATCTTATTAACCGTATGCCTACTCGTGTGCTGAATGGTCAATCTCCCTATTCTGTTTTGTGGCCTACTCAGAATCTCTGGCCTTTGACCCCTCGGGTGTTTGGGTGTGTTTGTTTTGTCCATGATCATAGTCCCACGCTCAAGAAACTCGACCCTAGGTCCATCAAAGCGGTCTTTTTGGGGTATTCCTCCACCCAAAAGGGATACAAGTGTATCGATCCTAGTACTTCCAGGATATATGTTTTCAGGGATGTTACTTTTCATGAGCATGAGGCATACTTTCCCGCGAATCCTCTTCAGAGGGAGTGTCTAGGTGAGAGACTGGAAGAGTATTCTCAGCATCAATTGATTCAGTTCAGAGACTTCTTGGAGTACACGGCCAGCTCTCCGAGTATGGTAGATACAGTTAGTGAAAGCAGAGACAGTCAGATGGAAAGGGATACAGTCAGTGAGGGCAGAGACAGTCAGATGGAAGGGGCGCCGGTGGAAGAACAGTCTCGTGGTCACTTGTTTGGTCAGGTTTACAACAGGAAGCAGAAGGATGTGTTGGATGTTGTTGAGGCTACCATTCCCAATCTTGTGAGCTCCCCAGATGATCCAAGCCCAATGAGTGATGATCTTCCCATAGCCCTGCGCAAAGGCACCAGGTCATGTACCTCTCATCCCATTCACAAATTTGTTTTTTATGCTAAACTCAGTAGTGACTACAAATGCTTTATTACATCTTTGTCTAAGTCTGTGGTTCCCAGGTGTGTTGAGGATGCTAGAGAGGATCTCAAGTGGCTGCAAGCTATGACAGAGGAGATGGATGCCTTGGCCAAGAATGGCACGTGGGAAGTTGTTGATATTCCCAAGGGGACTCATCTTGTCGGCTCCAATTGGGTGTTCAATGTGAAGTACAAGCCTGACGGTACCGTGGAGAGGTATAAGGCTCGCTTAGTTGCGAAGGGGTTCAGCCAAAAGTATGGTATTGATTACCTTGAAACTTTTGCCCCTGTTGCCAAACTGAAGACTGTGAGAGTCATCTTAGCCCTCGCTGTGCAGAAGAAATGGAGCATGAATCAACTTGATGTCAAGAATGCCTTCTTGAATGGTCACCTTGAAGAAGAAGTCTACATGAGTATGCCGCCTGGTTATGTTCAGGGCGGGAAATGTTGTTATCTCAAGAAAGCGTTGTATGGCCTCAAGCAGTCTCCAAGAGCTTGGTTCGAGAGGCTAAGAGTGGTTATGAAGAACAATGGGTACAAACAGGGTAATGGTGATCATACTCTCTTCATCAAGCAGAGAAATGGTCTGGTGAGCCTTCTTCTTGTCTATGTTGATGACATGATTGTTACAGGTGATGATGAAGAAGAGAAAAGAAAGATGAAAGACATGTTAGCTACTGAATTCGATCTCAAAGACCTTGGTAAATTAAGGTACTTTTTGGGGATTGAGATCGCGCGTTCTGAGACGGGACTTGTCATGAGCCAAAGGAAATACACCTTGGACCTTTTGAAAGAGACAGGTAAACTGGGTTGCAGGCNAAAGGGAGATATCAGCGATTGGTTGGTAAACTTATTTACCTCACTCTTACTCGCCCTGATATTACGTATGCTGTGGGTGTGTTGAGCCAGTTCATGCATGCCCCTACTGACTGTCATTGGAAAAGTGCTGAAAGAGTATTGGGGTATTTGAAGAATAACCCTGGTAAAGGACTTTTGTACACTTGTCAAGATCAACTCAACATTGAAGGGTACTCTGACGCCGACTGGGCAGGTTGCACTGATACTAGGAGATCTACCACAGGTTACTGCATCTTCCTTGGAGGTAACTTGGTGGTATGGAGAAGTAAAAGACAAGATGTTTGTTCCAGGTCCAGTGCTGAGGCCGAATACAGGGCTGTTGCCATGGGGATCACAGAGATGTTATGACTTAAAATCATTTTAGAAGACATTGGGATTAAAATGGAAGAAAAGATGAGGATGTTTTGCGACAACAAGTCTGCTATCAATTTGGCAAACAATCCGGTCATGCACGACAGAACTAAACATGTGGAGATCGACCGTCACTTCATACGGGAACGCATAGATGCTAAGGAGCTGATCCTGCCCTACATGAAGTCTGAAGATCAAGTGGCGGACGTCTTAACTAAAGGGCTTTGTACTTCTTCATTTGAAAAGAATGTTAGCAAGCTTGGCATGTTTGACATGTATGCCAAGCTTGAGGGGGAGTGTTAGAATATGTGTTACCGGAACCGGGTCCGTGTCTGGACCCGGTTCCCTAGGGCGCGGGTACCGAGGCGGGCTCGGTACCCTAGGTGGCTTCTCCTCCCTCTCCCTCTATATAATATCACTTATGTGTACTTGGTGATTAAGTGAATAAGAATTTTCTCTCTCCTAGGGTTGCGGTGTGCCCCTAGGTTAGAGCTTCCCCGTGGTTTTTTCCTCGTTCTGAGGTTTTTCCACGTACATCGTGTGTTCGTTCCTTGCTCTATTCTTGTGGTTTGTGTTTCTACATTTATGATTTGGGGAAGAAGGAGGAGAAGGGGGCACAGCTGCAGAGGTAGTAGCTGGGTGTTGCACAAACAATAAAGAGAAAAAAAGAAAAAGCAAGAGAACAAAAAAAGGTGGCAGCAATTGCGGCAGGAGCAAGTGGTCACTAGCAAAAGTGACAAATTCAAGTTTTTGACTAGGAAAAAGCACATATCGAAGGTATAGTGGCTTCCCATTTGAAATCTTGCGCATAATTGCCCACTGAATTGCAATATCTGACTAAATTAGTCAAATGAGAATTTGGAAGATTCGTGGCTTGTTATGTTATGTCAATTTGGATGCACAATTGGACTGAATATGAGTAGGCATGCACATATCATGAACTACCTATTTAAGATAGTTATAGGCATGTATCTGAGTTAAAGGTTGACTCCTCGAGCATGATCCATGCATTAGACCACATGATAGATTGGTAATTATGTAGGACAATTGTTCGCAAACCATGGATGGAGAATACTCTTTGTGGTTCGGATGGATAAGCCTATTAAATTGGATACTGAACCTACTTAAAATAGATTGAAACATACTATAAGAAATACTCCTAGTTCTCAAGCAAACCTAGTCTAGACATATCAAATCTAAGGTCACATGTCCCTAGTGTGGAATTATATGTGATCAGGTATCAAAGCCACAAATAACATTAAGCATGTGAAATAAGTTTTTGACAAGGTATTATGTTTGTGCTGGAACAAAATGAGGCTTGGTTGGGACTCATCTGACTACTACGGCTCCCATGTGATTATGATAGAATATGAGCCTTCAATTGTAAAAAAAAAAATTGAATTGGATATGGGATTACAAGTGTATGTACCGGCACAAATGACTAAATATTTATTTTTTATATGTTTGGCCAATATCTAAAAATAATAATATACTAAAAGTGTGAAGGCCAGTTTGGGTATGGCAGTCATTGCAGTTGTGTTTTATCTTTTCCACTGTCTAGTCTAGCCCGCTCGAACGCATGCGATGCAAGGCGTCAGGAAGCATATCATAGTACAACTTAAGAAATGGAATGTTACATGCCAAGCTTTTCAATTCTTGGCTTAATTCCAAGTCGGTTGCCCTTCCACTGGAATCATGACAGGATCCTAAATGATTCATGCCACTATGAGGGTTTCCCTCAGTCAGTGGGTCGCTCATGGTGTGCATGCACCTATGTATTGTGCCCATAGGGGCTAAGATAGAAAGTGAGAATATAAAAGGATCATGGCATTGGATGATAAAAGCAGACAAAGACCGCCCAGGTTGAAAGTTTAGAGACTTAAAAAGTTTAGTGAGCACATGCATATAGTTTTAGGACTTCCTATCCTGTATAAACTCGCATGTCGCCTATGGCAAAAACATCTGTGCCAAGGCTATGTGGTTGAAGACATGACCCTATACCCTAGAAGGCTAGAAGAAGTAAACCTATGGAATGGGAAGGTGTTAGATGGAAATACCAGATACCGTGTGCTAAAGATATTAGCTTTGTGGAAAAAACGACATCTACCATATCTATCAAAAAGCCACAGGGATCAATACTCAATAGACTGATTATAATGAAGTATCTGATAGAAATTAAAGAACAAACTCTACACCCCATCGAGATGCTGGGCACCAATTAATTTCAATCTACCCCTCAAAAGTGAAAAAAGAAGAGACACATAATTATAAGGTAGAGAGATGCAGAAAGCAGTAAGTCCACCAGATCATATTGCCCACTGTCTGGCCATGAACGTGCAAATTAAACTGGAAATGAATATGGGCATAGCTGAAGTTGTATTGATGTGTACATTTGCTGGCAATGTTATAAGTGTACATATATGCAATATGTAAATGTGAGGCCTGCAAACGTGTATAGTTTAAAGAAAAGTTGGGATGCTTTCGTACATTTTGTAGATGAATGTGTGAAAAATGAATGTCCGGTGTTATGTGTTTTATGTGATGTGGTTAGTGTGACTGAATTTGTAACGTTGCCGAAGTTTGGTATCCACTGTAAAGTAAAAAGAAAAGAAATTTGAGTGAAAGTTTAAGGTATGATAAAAGAAATATCAAGTCCTGTTACAGTGGCATACAAAGCGAGTGTGCATATGAAAACTGATGAGCTAATGTCATTCAAAGTTGCGAGTGCTTATTCAGACAAAATTCTTTATAGCCAGAGTCTAAAGCTTTTATTATCCACAAGTTCACTTTGTCCATCATAAAGTGAAGTTTGGGGTCCATAGGAATACTTATAGTTTGGCCTCTAGCATTCCAATCTCCTTCAATAGGTCCAACATATACTTGCACAGTTGCACTAAGATAAAACTGGAGCTTTTCATTCTAGCAACTTGTATTCCCAAAAAGTGTCTAAGGAGACCAATATCTTTTGTGAGAAAGAGCTTCTAAAGATGAGATTTTGTATCTACAATATCTTTCTCACTACTCCCTATGAGTATGATTTCATCTACATACACCACTATAACAATAATGTCAAAACAAGACTTTTTAATTGACAACAAATGATCATATGCTGACCTGTGGACACCAAATGAAAACATAACCTCATATAGTTCTGAATCCAAGCACATGGACTCTGCTTAAACCATAAATAGCTTGTTTAACTTGCACACGTTGCATAATCTCCCAAACCTCAAATCCTGGAGGTTGTTTCATGAGAATAGTCTTAGGTAAATCCCTATATAAAGGTATGTTTCATATCTAACTGACAAAGACTCCATCCATAATGAACTACAACTGATATAACAAGTCGTATAGCCCGAGGAGATGCAATGGGAGAGAAGGTTTCGAAGAAATCAACCCCATACATTTGGGATACCAATAGGCACCAGCTTGGCTTTGTACCTCTCAATAGTCCCATTTGAATTTATTAGTGGAATAAAGCCACCTGCATCCAACAATATCCACACAGAATGGTAGATTAACAAAGGGATGTGTTTTGAGAAAGCAAAAAGTCCACCTCCTCCTACAATAACTAGGTCTGACATACAAATTTTGACGGCACTGTCTAGCCAATATTTTTCCACGACATACCACTCCGAATCAATCCAAATGCAATCAGCAGGAAACGAATCAGAATTCCAATGCCAGATGTGATCCACAGTGAGCAAATCTGAACCATATGTTGTCCTTTTATTTTCCATGGCATAGCAAAAATAAATTTCATAGCCAATGACTGCTTATTGAGAAAAAAATAGCAACAGGATTCCCATTACCAGCAACTATTCAATGAGAGAAAAAACTTCAATGGCGCACATGTGCCACTACTCAGACTCACTTCTGTTGATGCCTTCCAAACCACCAGTTGCATCCTTCCTCATGACCCGTAAAGACCAACAACAACCACAATAGGTCCAGATGCCTCCCACACCAAAATGTAGCAGCTGCAACTTATATCAGGCCAGCAAGAGGGAAGGCTTTGATACTATGTTGACGTTACATGGATGGACCACAAAAGAGAGAAGGAGAGAAAATGAGAAAAGAGAGAGAGAGAGAGAGAGAGAGAGAGAGAAGAAAAGAGAATAAGCCTTTGATTACATTGATTTGATCCTGGTTTGTATAGGGATTAGGTAATGTAGAAACACGAACAAGAAGAGGAAGAGAAACAATGATCACGATGTAACGTGGAAAACCCTCAACACGAGGGAGAAAAAACCACGAATGAGGAGGAGTTGGTGCCCACTAGCCGCCAGACTCTCTCTCTCCTTAGATTCTCATTCACACATAAGGATTAGGGTTACATGACTTAAGTAGTGCCCAACACGGGCTACAA
>JAANDH010002465.1:0-10099 GCA_011799765.1 Nymphaea thermarum | reverse complement strand
TGGAGAAGTAAGAAACAAAATGTTGTTTCTAGGTCTAGTGCGGAGTCTGAATATCGTGCTATGGCTCAAACGGCTGCTGAAATGACATGGTCTAGATCCTTACTTGAGAGTCTTGGTATTTCTACTTCTACACCTATGAAGATGTTTTGTGATAACAAGGCCGCCACTTACATTGCCAATAATCCAGTATTTCATGAGATGACAAAGCACATCGAAGTAGATTGCCATTATATTCGTGATATGGTTCAAGAGGGAATGATCTCCACTATACATGTAGCCTCTAAAGATCAAGTCGTTGATATCTTCACTAAAGCCTTGCCTATTGCAGAGTTTTCTAGATGTTGTGACAAGCTGAGCATGATTAACCTCTATGCTCCAGCTTGAGGGGGAGTGTTGAATAAATATTTGTGTTAGGTGGTGTTTTTGAATATTTAAAAGTTTAGGAACAGCTCTTTACAAATTAGTGTTCTAGTTGTGGACTTCTTTTGTAATTTGTTATTTTACCCTATTCTCATTTAACGTGAGATTAGGGCAGATTAGAATATACGAAAAAGTTCTCTCTCTCTCTCTCTCTCTCGTTCTCTTCTCTTCTCTTCTCTTCTCTTCTCTCCCATGGCTGCACGCAACAGAAGTAAACCTCTTGGAAAGTTTTATTGTTTGTTAATCTTGATACTGCTTGAATATTAGGATTCATCTACCAGCTTATTGCTACTTCTAGTTGTTAAATTTTTTGACATGGATTAGAGCTCATACATGTGCACAGTTAAATTGCTATTTATTATTCCAAAGAGGTCAATAACAATCCTTTGCATTCTATTTTTCAGCTTCTTGAGAGAACACTTGAAGCATGTTGGCAATGATTTGGATTCAGCAATCAAGAGGTTGAATGAACTTCGTTTACGAGAGTGCAATGCAGCTTTTGCTGGGATGAAGCCTGATGTGAAGGCAGGATTATTATCATATTATTTATGTGTGTGTTTAAGAAATTATATCAAAAGATTATGTAAATTTGGAAATATGCTTCCTTATTATCAAACTAAGAAATAATTTTCTGGAAATCTAAAAATATATTTTTATTTATTATCAAACACATAATTATATTTCTGAAAATATATTTCTCAATCATCACACACACACATCAAAATAAGAATCAAAAAAATTTTTCTCATTCCTTTATTCCAGGAAATATATTTCCATAAATATATTTCTAATTCCAGATTTCCAGGCCATCAAACACTACCTAAGTTTACCGTGGGATTTCGCTTTTTACTTTTTGTTGTGAAGATATGGATCCTACATGGCAATGGTGCGAAAGGGTGAAGGAGAATAACCGGTTAAAACTCAAATGCAACTTTTGTGAGAATACATTTTCAGAAGGGATTATTAGAATGAAACACCATTTGGGAGGGACCTCCAAAGATGTGGTTCAATGTGTTGGAAAATCAAACAAACATTTGCCTCCATTTGTGCGTCAACAATTCAACAATGTTTAGATATGCTTAATGTTTTACGTCAAAGGAAGATACAAAAGGAAATGGAAGAGGCATATGTAGGCTATAATGAGCTTTGGGAAGCTGAAGAAGAAGAGGAAGAAACTTATGAAAATGTTGATGATGATGAAGATAATAGCAGTCTAAGAACAAATTTGGAGAGCTCAAGAGGTAGAGATCGTGGAGGGAAAGGAATCATGCATGAAGGAGGTCGATCTGGCATAACGGGAAGGAAGAGAAGAGGCACACCGGATATTAAGACCAGGCGTGGTATGCGACCACCTAGTGGTAAGGTCTAGTGTTGGTTCTATTAAGAGCTTTTTCACTTCATATACTGGCCCAGGTGGTCAGCCGCAGATTCGTGCTGCTATGACATCTAAAGATATGTTATATCATGCACAAAGGATGGTAGGGAAATGGTTTTATGATGCATGTATTCCATTTAATGCAACTAATTTTGTTCAGTTCCAAGCCATGGCAGATGCAATTGCTTCTATAGGTCCTGGATTCAAAATGTCTTCATATCATCAGTTTAGGAGCAAAATTCTTCATGATACGGTGAAAGAAGTGTCTGAACATTGAGATGAGTTGAAATTATGTTGGAATGAAACAGGTTGCTCCATTATGTCAAATGGATGGACTGATACAAGGTCAAGAACACTTGTAAATTTTCTTGTTTATTGCCCTAAAGATACAATGTTCTTGAAATCTTTTGACTTGTCTGATGTTTCTAAGACTGCTGAGATTTTGTTCAATATTTTTAATAATGTCGTACAAGAAGTTGGACCTACAAACATTGTACAGTTTATTACAGATAATGCTGCAAATTATAGAGCTGCAGGAGATATGTTATTTCAAAAGTATGAAACATTTTATTGGAGTCCATGTGTCACTCATTGTGTTAATCTAATGCTTCAAGATCTTAGTGAGATGCATGATATGAAATCAGTTGTTAATCCAGGTCAAGAGGTAACAAAATTTATCTATAATCATGCATATGTATTGAGTTTGATAAGAAAGTTTACAAAAAGAGTTGAATTAATACGACCTCCACAAACTAGATTTGCCACAAATGTATTGACTGTGCAGAGTGTGGTCAAACAAAGAACTCCATTGAGGCAGATGTTCGCTAGTGAAGAATGGGCTGCATATCCACATGCTCATAAATGAAATGCTTCTTTAGTTGTGGATATTATATTTAATAACGAATTTTGGGAATCATGTGTGAAGCTATTGAAGGTTTGTGTTCCATTAGTTAAAGTTCTCAGGTTAGCTGACTACGAGGATAGACCTTCCATAGGGTCTTATATGAGGTTATGGATAAAACCAAAGAGGCAATTCGAGACAACTTGAAAAGAAAATAAAAGTTATATATGCCCATATGGAAGATTATATATAAAAAGTGGACCGGACAGCTTCATCAACCTCTCTTCATGCAGCAGCTTACTATCTAAATCCTGCAATTAGATTTTCTCCTACATTTAAGAAGGACAGAGAAGTCATGCATGGTTTGTTGGATTGTATTAACGTGTTAGTGGCAGATTATAGAGAACAAGATGTTGTGCACAATGAGTTGGATCTATATGATACTTGTTTTCGGAACATGGGACAACATGTCGCCGTTCGAGCCAGGACAACCATGCATCCAGATAAATACATAGAAATTTTTAATTTACTTTGCATTTGTTACATTTGATTCTTTTAAAACTTTCACATTGATCTGTTATATTTTTGTTTAGATTTGTGGTGGAATAGGTATGGGTTTGATTATCCAAACCTAGCACGTTTTGCAATCAAAGTCCTAAGCCAAACATGCAGTGCTAGTGGATGCGAAAGGAACTGGAGTGTGTTCCAACATATCCATAGCAAAAAAATGAATAGGCTCGAACATAAAAGGTTGAATGACATTATCTTTGTTCGATATAATATGAGGTTGAAACAAAGGTAATATAGCTTAATTATTTACATTTTTTGTACAACATATTTATATGAAATTATATATTAACCAGTTTTCTCTTATTTAACGTAGAGAATTAGAAAAATCATCAACAAGGAAGCACACATCTCAATTCAATCCTATCAGCTTGGAAAACTTTGACGATCTAGAGCCATGGATTGAGGAAGAACCAGCTACAATATTTGAGGATGAAGATCTTGAATGCTTCGACCTTGAAGCTGAAGCAACAGAAGGCTTTGCTGATGAAGGAGAGTCTGCTGGTGCCGGTGGTGAATATGTTGGTGAGGATCTTCCAATTCTTGACGATGAAGATGAAGAAGAAGATGGAGATGAAGATGATGAAGATTATGAATGAGAGTCAAGTCAAGAGTGCTTTCATTTTATATGTATTGAATGACTTGTGAATGATGAATCTATGGTTGTTGAATGCATTATAATTTTATTGTCACTTTATGGCTTATGCTTTGTAGTTTGTAGAATGATATTGTTATGAATTTTGATGTCTATGAATGATGAACGTGTAAATTTATAGCAATAATAAGTCTATCATTATCTAAAACATGTTTTCTATGAAGAACTTATTATTTTTTATTTTTACTGATTTTTTATGAATTTTATGATTTTTTTAAATTTTTTCTGATTTATTATTTTAAAAAAAATTACAATACGGTTACGATCCATTATGATATTCTACGATACGGCGTATTTTAAAGCCCGACCGATGGCCCGACCGATACGGCTTACGCTTTTTACAACATTGGTTGTGCCTACTATTCATGTAGCTTCTAAAAATCAGGCAGATATATTTACGAAGGTCTTCTTATTGGTGATTTTTCTAGATGTTGTAACAAGCTAAGGATGGTTGATATCTATGCTCCAGCTTGAGGGGGAGTCTTGAAACTAGAAATTTCATGTTCAAGTTTGATAGTTTTCTAGTTGTAGAATTAAAGATGCAATAGAGAAGAAGAAAAGCACACCAATGTAACGTGGAAAACCCTCAACACGAGGGAAGAAAAACCACGGGTGATGAGGTCTAACGCCCACTAGCAGCCAGACACTCTCTCTCTTCAAAACTCCATTAACTCAAAGATTAGGGTTTACAGAGACTTAAGTAGTCCTAATTAGGACAAACCGGAATCTGGACCAGATCCGGACCCGAACAATAGAAGACCCATCAACACTCCCCCTCAAGTTGGGCATACATATCAAACATGCCCAACTTGGATACATTTCTCTCAAATGGAGTTACACTTAAGGCCTTGGTTAGGACATCAGCAGTTTGATCTTCAGACTTCATGTATGGAAGTATTAACTCCTTAGCATCAATTCTTTCTCTGATGAAGTGACGGTTGATCTCCACATGCTTCGTCCGATCATGAAGAACAGGATTGTTAGCCAAGTTAATTGCAGACTTGTTATCGCAGTACATTCTCATAGGCCCTTCAATCTCTATTACAATATCTGTCAATAAGATCTTCAGCCATAACAGTTCTGATACTCCTGTAGCCACAGCCCTATATTCAGCCTCAGCACTTGAGCGGGAACACACATCTTGTCTCTTACTTCTCCAAACCACTAAGTTTCCCCCCAAGTAGACACAGTATCCAGACGTCGATCTCCTTGTGTCAACACAGCCTGCCCAGTCAGCGTCAGAATAACCTTCAACTTCAACAGACTTTTGTTGCACATATAGAAGTCCATTCCCTGGATTTCTTTTCAAGTAGCACAGAATTCTATCTACGGCCTTCAAGTGTACCTCTGTAGGTGCATGCATGAACTGGCTCATCACATTTACAGCAAAGGTAATATCAGGTCTAGTCAGAGTGAGGTATATCAATTTTCTACCTAGACGCTGATACCTCCCTTTAGCTTCCTCATCCAATGGTTCTCCATCTTTGCTACCAAGCTTATGCCCAGCATCTATAGGAGTAGAGGCTGGTCTGCACCCCAGCTTTCCTGCCTCCTTTAGTAGATCCAAGGTATACTTCCTTTGATTAAGTACAAGAGTTGTACTTGATCTAGCAACTTCAATACCAGGGAAATACTTAAGCTTACCCAGATCTTTTAGATTAAATTCAGTGGATAGTAAACCCTTTAATCTTGATATCTCTTCCTTATCATCACCTGTAACAATCATATCGTCAACATAAACCAACAATAGAGTAACTTTGTTCGCTACCCTCTTTACAAACAGGGTATGATCTCCATTTCCTTGTTTGTAGCTATGTTTCTTCATAACAAGTCTGAGACGTTCAAACCATGCTCGGGGAGACTGTTTTAGTCCATACAAAGTCTTCTTCAATTTACAGCATTTTCCAAGTTTTTCAAAACCTGGTGGCATGCACATATATACCTCCTCTTCGAGATCTCCATTGAGAAAGGCATTCTTCACATCAAGTTGGCCCATCTCCCAACGTTTCATCACAGCCAATGACATAATAACTCTAACTGTCTTCATTTTTGCTACCGGAGCAAACGTCTCAAGGTAGTCAATTCCATACTTCTGATTGAACCCCTTGGCAACCAAACGCGCTTTGTATCTCTCAATGTTTCAATCTGGTTTGTACTTTACAGTGTATACCCACTTTGACCCAACCAAGTGGGCTGCTTCAGGAATATCAACCACCTCCCATGTTTGATTTTTGTCTAAGGCTTCCATCTCTTCTTTCATCGCATGAGACCACTTAATGTCCCCTTGAGCCTCTGTAACATTCCTGGGAATCACAACAAGAGCCAAGGAGGAGATAAAACATTTATAGTGAGTGCTCAATCTAGAGTAGGATACGAAGTTACCAATAGGGTGTTGGGTACATGACCTGACACCCTTCCTCAAGGCAATGGGAAGATCTTCCTTTTCCTTTTCAGTCTGAATTTCTCTTCCAACATCTTGCTTCTGAACACAACTTAGATCATCCAAGGAAGAAGTAGGATTGGGATTCGGTGTAACCTCCTCATCATTAATCACTTTGTCAGTACAAGCTCCTCTCCTGGAATACACTTGTCCAAACCTGCGATCTCCCTCTTGTTCTGTTACCATAGGATGCTCTCCCTCCTTTTCCTGTTCATGTACATCAGTAGTTATCCCCTCTTCATCTTTATCAAGCACCTTGGCAGTAGTATTCTCTTCACGTCTGTAATCCATAAAATCTGTAAACTGAATTTCCTGTGTGGGAGAATACTCTTCCTTCGACATTAACTTCTCCCCCTGAAGAGAATTCTCACCAAAATAGGAGACATGTTCCAAGAATGTAACATCTTTGGTAACATGAAGACGACCAGTGGTGGGATCTAGACATTTATACCCTTTTTGAGTGGAATAGTACCCAAGAAAGATGCCCTTAATAGATTTGGGATCAAGTTTTTTCACACTTGGGTTGTGGTTATGGATGAAACACACACACCCAAAGACACGAGGAGGAAGATGAAAAGGTTGACTATTCCCTGGAAGCATAGAGTGGGGAGTCCGACCCTTTAGCACACGACTAGGCATGCGATTAATCAAGTAGACACTAGTACGGATTGCATCTCCCCAATAGTATTTTGGGAGATTTCTTTGGAACAAAATAGCTCGGGTAACATTGAGCAATTGACGATTTTTCCTCTCAGCAACCCCATTTTGAGGGGGAGTATAACTGTAGGAAGTCTCATGCACAATCCCCCTCTTTCTAAAAAATTCTTCAACAGTCAGACACATATATTCCCGAGCATTATCAGACCGAAATGTCTGAACAGAATTCCCATACTGGTTCTCCACTCGGAGAATGAAAGTCTCAATAATATGAGGCACCTCACTACAATCTTTCATCAAATACACAAAGGTACACCTTGAATAGTCATCTATAAAAGTTATAAAGTATTGAAAACTACTACGAGAATGAATGCCCGAAGGCCCCCACACATCAGAATGAACCAAGGAGAAAGCTTTATTAGAACGACTATTTGAAATTGGATAAGAAGCTCTAACATGCTTCGCAAACTGACACACATCACATGATAACATGGAAATGTTTAAACTAGAACATAGTTCAGGGAACAATTGTTTCAAAATCCCAAATGGGAGATGACCAAGACGTTCATGCCAAAACAAAAACAACTGACGACACTCTTCCTCCTTTTTCTCTGTCCTGCTGACTGCTGACATGAGAGTTGTGGCAACGCGTATGAGAAGCCGATATAACCCATCAGACACCAAACCAATCCCAATCCTCTTCCTTGTCACCAAGTCCTGCAAAACACAACGTTTTTCAGAAAAGATAAGTTCACACTTCAGGTCCTTGGTAATCTTACTAACAGATAACAAATTTAAGGGAAGATGGGGAACATGTAAGGCATCATGAACTAAAAAATTATTTAACAAGGAAAGACTCCCTTTTCCTGCCACAGAAGTAAAGGAACCATCGGCAAGGGACACACGTTCCTTTCCCGAAGATAGCTTGTAGTCATGGAAAAGCTTTGGATTGCCAGTCATATGATGAGTAGCACCACTATCAACAATCCATTCACCCATATAAGAAGTACCTTCTCCCCCTGAAACTACTAGTGCCTGATTGATCTTCACCTCATCTGGTGTATCTACCTGACCAACATCAATCTTGCTCAAATATGCTCTCAGCTCACGAATCTGTTCCGCAGAAATAGAACCTTTGCCATCACTCAGACTTGTTGCAGACGATACAGGCTTCTTTCCACTAGAAGGCCTCCCTCTACTATCCTTCTTCTCTGGATGCAGGTCCCAACAAAAATCTCTAGTATGCCCAACCTTTTTGCAATGAGTACACTTCCGGGAAGAACGGGGAGTTCCCACAGGTGCACGGCTAACATAAGCAGACTGTGCTTCCCCCTTTCGCCTACTGGAGAGCATCCTTCTTTGTTCTTCAGCTTCAACTCTGGAATAGACATCTTCAATACTAAATGATTCGTCAGAATTAAGAATCTGACTCCTTATATTTTCAAAATCATCATTCAGACTGGATAAGAAAAGGAATACCCTGTTCTCCCATTTATCGGTCATATATTGCATCTGGTCATGAGGACACTTCCATGTAATATCAGAGTGATAGTCAAGGTCCTCCCACTTCGATTTCAGTGCTGCATAAAAGTCTGCAACTGAGAGAGCACCTTGGCGCAGGGAATATACATCCTTCATAAGTTGATACACACGAACTTTCTTTTTCTTTTGACCATACATCTGCTCCAAAATGATCCACATATCAGTCTTCTTGCGAAGAATGAGGGGTTGGATATCAGGGGATACTGAATTAACAATCTAAGTTTTTACCTGGTTGTCTTCAAGAAACCAGGTATCCCAAGCCATACTATCTTCCGCAGGTTCAACCTTTCTCCCATTCACATAGCCAATGCGTCCTCGCCCTGCAATTCCCATGGTAATTGCGGGAGACCACCGTGAATAGTTCTCCTTGTTAAGTTGAATTGTGGTAACCTAAACCGGTACATGATCGCTCCGTGCAGACGTAACATCAGGTAGGTTGGTATTGACAGAAGAAGAAGAAGACGAGTCAGCCATGGATCAACCGCAGGAGCAGCGTGAGCAACAGAGGGTGACGGCGGCGACTGGGAGCAACGGAAGAAGAGGCAGAAGCAGCAGCGTTGGCAGCAGAGGGCGACTGCGGCTGCTGGGAGCAAAGAACAAGGGCGGCGGCAGCAGCAGAGAGCAGCAAACGGGAAAATCCAGTGGAAGCAAGTCACTGGACGAAGAAGAAGATCGCCGGAAAGACAGAGGGAAACCGCCGAAAAAGAAGGACGAACCAGTTAGACGAAACGGCACGGGAGAAGGACGCTGACAGAGAACGTCGCTGGACGCGGGGTTCGGTCAGGGAGCCACGGCGCTGGACGCTGGCGATGGCGTTGGACGCTGGGCGTCGGGCGTCAGGCGCTGAGCGTCAGGCGTCGGGATCGGGCGTCGGGCGATGAACAGTGACCTGGCGGGCGATGAACAGTGACCTGGTGCGTGCGATGATGAACAGTACACGGCGATGACTCCTCCAACACGAACCAAAGAGAAACGAATAACGCCGAAACTTCACGGCTCTGATACCATGTAGAATTAAAAATGCAATAGAGAAGAAGAAAAGCACACCAATGTAACGTGGAAAACCCTCAACACGAGGAAAGAAAAACCACGGGTGAGGAGGTCTGACGCCCACTAGCAGCCAGACACTCTCTCTCTTCAAAACTTCATTAACTCAAAGAATAGGGTTTACAGAGACTTAAGTAGTCCTAATTAGGACAAACCGGATCTGGACCAGATCCGGAACCGAACAATAGAAGACCCATCAACACTAGTTTTTAAAGAGTTGGAGTCCTCTTTAGGCATTTCTTATATGTTGCAAGAGAGACTAGAAGAAGTCGAGAGAGAGAGAGAGAGAGAGAGAGAGAGAGAGAGAGAGAGAGAAAACTGCACGAACTATCTCATTAGGATGCACCCTTCTCACATTAAATGAGAATTAGGGTAAAAGAAAGAAATTACAAAATCAGTCCAAGACTGAAACAATTATTAATAAAGACTGTTAATACAACTTTTAAATATTCAAAAGACCACCTATTATAAATGTTATTCAACACTCCCCCTCAAGCTGGAGCGTAGATGTTAATCATGCTCAGCTTGTCACAACATCTAGAGAAATCTGCAATA
>JAANDH010002460.1:0-10158 GCA_011799765.1 Nymphaea thermarum | reverse complement strand
TCCAAAGACTGACTGATTCTGATAGGCAGAAAATGGGCAGACTTCGTAAGTCGATCAACTATCACCCATATGGCATCATGTTGCCTTCTGGTGTGAGGCAACCCAACCACAAAATCCGTAGTAATATCTTCCCATTTCCACACGGGGATATCTATTCTCTGCAATAAGCCTCCTGGCCGCTGATGCTCTGCTTTTACCTAGGCTCAATTTAGATCAGATTTTCCATTTGAGATCGATATTTTATATATAAGGATCGGCTTTGGATCTAGGGCCAATTTATGGACCTAGGGCTCAATATTAGATCTGGTTTTGGATCTTATACCAGAACTTTGAAAACATAAAATAAGTGTTTTCTTTCTTTTGTTTTTTTCTGGTCTTGATCCTACCTCTTTCACACCGGTTGAAGCTATTTTCACGATTGACGTGCCAAGTCTTAGTCATGTGGCTATGAGGGGCATCGCCCTATGTTCTAGGATCTTGTGCACTTGAACCCTGATTGCACGGTATAGAACGAATGGAATTATGGAAGACCTAGTTCGTGTCAAACTTGACACAAATTTTAGTAAGTCCATTTTCACCCATAAGAATTGGAGCACTCCTATAACCGTGGTGTTCGTATGTGGTTGTACCTGTGCAACGAGCAGCAGTTCTTTAATTGGCCTGAAAAGGAGGACTTGCCAAGGAAGGTCTATGAGGATCCTGTAGGGGAAAAGATGATAGTAGAGGTAGTGGAATAGGTTTCAAGATGATAGTAGAGGTAGTGGAATAGGTTTCAAGTTGGGCACTGGGTTTTAGGTTTAGGGGCCAAGTTAAAGCTCAGGTATTGTCTTAGACTAGTTGTTTGATCCAAATTAGGATGGGTCAGGTTGCCAACTAAGCTGTGCATGGGATGGAAGCCAGTGCGGGAGCTCAGTCCAGGAATTAGGTTTTCTGTTTTTTATTTTGTTATTCTGCCCTTGCATATAATTAATTGTTATCACTATATTCCCGAGAGGGTTGGCACAATGGGTGAAGCTAAACTTGGGCATCAGGCTGGCCCGGTTCGGCCTGACACCTGAAAACTAAGCCTATGCCCGGATCCAATATTTGATACCCAAACCCGGGCCCAGCCTGGCCCGATTAAAATAACAAAAAAATTTAAATATAAAATATATATTTTAATAATAATATATATATTAGTATTAAACAAAAACAAATAAAAAATTAATTAGGCCAATCCAAGCCGGGTTTCTTGGGCCCAGGTCCGGGCACCCATGGGGTACATGCTTAGGTGGAGCAGGGGGTTGGTAGACAGCCAGCGTTTTGAATTCTCAAGGTGCCAACTTCCTGTATTGTAAAAGTAAAACACTGATATGCAAATTAAAGCATAGTGGACACGCTTTACTAGAGACACCAAAGCTGACGTTGGGGGATAGATGAAAGTGTGAGGGTTTCATCTCTTTTGTTGCGCATTAGGATGAAATGCTCCTCTTACTTACCGGCATATTGTTCGCCACTTTGAAAAGAGAGGAAAAATCTCTTGCTCTTATACAACTTTGATGCAAAAGCATAAAGCTTGCCCTAAACCTCGCACAAGTACACTAATGAATGGTAAAAATTTGCAAAGAAAAGCATGTAAAAAAGGAGAGAAAACCAGGAAAAAGGAAGGTGAAGAAAAAGTTTCAATAACTATCAATCGTCACTAATGAAAGACTAATCACATATAATTGCTGAATTAAAGAAATACAGATTGAATATTCAAATCTCCCAAAATAATGGTTCAAATACACGATGAATAAATGATCATGTATGAACGAATCTAGCATATTGATTTGAATTGGAAGAATTTCAAAAAACCATTCTATGACGGGCTATCTGCATACCTCTATCCCTTGGTTACTCGAGAAGACTATGGAGAGGAACCTGAACTTGGCTGAGATCTGGACCTGCAACTGACCTTCCCCCTCGAACCACACATTAACTACAATTGGATCTTGATATGAGGTCTGAGCTTATGGACTCAAACCAGATATTGTAGCCGGTCTGGGCCCTTTCTGTGTCATTCTATTAATGCTTATTATTTAATTAGATATTTATTTAAGACAAAATCTGGTTGAACATCATTTCTTAAATTCAAATTTATTCTGATTTCTTAATTGAATGTTTAACAGTTTTTCTATGTCGGCCTTATTTGAAAAAATTCGGTTAAATATTGAAATCCGAATCCAATGTATTGACAGATGAGTTATATCGCTTGTGGAGCAAATATAAACTTTTTATGCGGACTAAAGAACATCGAAAGAATGTACAAGAATCAAAGAGTGAAGTATTCTTAAAACAAAACCATATATTTATTATGCCATTGAGAATAACAAAATATGGCTACATTCATAAATTCATCTGCAAAAAGTAAATCCAAGCTTAAATAAAAGCCTTGGAAGAAAAAAATCAGAGCCTGTAAGCAACAGATTTAGACAAAATAGGAGCCAGACACAGCTTAAATTCAAGAAGTTCACTAAGACGTGCAACGTCATTTTACTTTCCTTTAACTGGTCCATTGGCAGCAGCAACCCCAGCCTGAGCTGATGGGTTGAGCTCATCCCAAGCTTCAATCCAGGTAACCATGGCCTCTGCAAGCTTGGAGAAGTAGGGATCTACTTTCCCAAGCTTATCCTTCACCTGTTTGGAGAGTTCCATGTAACATTTCTGGACAGTGGTGCAATCCTTTGGAAGGGTGGCAGATTGGAAGAAGGGGATGATTTCTTCCTGCCAGAAGATGCCCTTGTATTCTTTCCTCAAGTTAACAAAAGGGTTGCTGGCTTTGCTATGCCAGATGTAGGGCAATCCAGTCTTCACTCCAAGCCCCAGATGGTCACAAATAACCTGAAGCAGGTTTTAAGACAAGGTCAGCAGTTTCTCGTAATGAATAGAAGCATCCAATTTGGATATCTGGGGAGAACCCACCATAGTAACAAATCATTGAGACTACAACGAGTCCTGAGCAACCCTATCACAGTACTGGAAACCCCTCAGCCACTTTTCAACTCTCTAATACCGCACAAAACTAAGAAACCATTTGATAAACTAACAGGCTGAAACATAACTAACAAGAAAAAGTTTTGTAGCACAAAGTCACACGAAAATTCAAGTGAAAAAACACAGCAGGTCTCCCCAAAGAGAAAAGGAGGTTGGCTTAAGTAGAAAAGGGAATCTCTCAGGCATAACTTCTCAGAAACTATAGGATCATGGTGGGATCTATACGGGAATAGCTGAAACAAGGGCAGTAAGGCATTGGAAATATGAACTGAAAATGCATCTAAACTTGAAGGACATCTCAAGACAAACATTTTTTTTCCTTCTCAAAGTAGCACCAATTGTCAATTTGGTAAAATTGCCCTTTTGACATCCCTGTTGCCTTTCCAAACATGCACTGGCAAGATTGATGTAACAAGCTTACAGATACTATAGGATCAATTACAGATAATAACTATTCTCACTACTGGCAATAAGAAACCAACCTTCACACACCAGCCTGCCCACATGTCATCGTAACGGCCAATTGGTTGGCCATCACCCATTAAGCCGAAGTACATGGCTGGACCAATCAACTCCCGGTTGAAAGCCAGATTCATTCCGCACATTGGGAACAATGTGCCCTTTGGAATTGTCAATACAGCATCTACAAATCTGGTAAGTTCAGCAGCTTTCGTGAGTTTGCCTCAAATCAGAATCAAGATTTTCTTTTACAGTAAATTGTATAAGGAGGTAGTAGGGCAGAATCCAGTAATACCAATAGGATCCACCATCAGTAAATAAGGATGTCAAACCAGTCTCAGGCCAGTTGTACAGGTTACTGGACTTGCTGACTTCCACTAAAGAAACTAAGATTACAACTTTATACATCTTAATCTTTCATGAGAAATTTGCTACCTGGTATTTCTTTCAAGAGGCTTGACAAGTTGGGTAGGTGCATCATAGTCCGGAATGTTGAGCCAGAGGCCATGGGAGACTGCTGTAGCCACTCCTTCACGAAGACTGAAGGGGTAGCCACGAACAAAATCAGCACCTTCACGGTATGGGTCATACAGGGTGTTGAAGAAAAAGGGAGTGGATGGGCTGAGGAGATTCTTTATGTGCTGCGCCAAAGCATTGATCTCTTCACCAGAGGGATCTTTAGCAACCTAAACCAATGCAACACTACATGGTTAAGATCATCCAGATAAACAGATGAACCTTGGTCAATCGATTCATATAGGAACCCAGAGCTGTGACACATTATTCAATTAAGCACTTGGATAAGGATAAATTTAATTCTTCCTGCATTCTAATATCAAGACAGAAAAGACCTACGAAAATCACTAGGAAAGGTTGAGGCATATAAAAAGACTTGCCAAGCTTCAAGTATTCTTTGTTCTAGCGGCATGCTTGAAATATTCTTTGTTTTAGCATGATATGAGCACTCGAGCTGGCTACTTGACATAAGCAATGAGTTTAGCACCAATACATGGTCACCCTTGCCCTGTTTCTTAGAGTACGATCAATGCTTTGATTAGCACTTTTCCAGTATCAGATTGGACTTTCTTGTTAATCTAACAGTAAAGGGTACTCAAAGTAATATTTTCAAAGCTACAACTCCCAAAGTACTAATTTGCCAGGGTTGAGCTACCTCAAGCTTCACAGCAGCATGAGGCATGAAAAGCTAGGGAGAAACCCTAGTGCTAGGCAGGATTCATGCTGAAACAAGCAGAGCATGGATTCACGAGGGTCAGATTGTCTGCTTCATCAACACGCCATAGCAGAATGTGTCTGACGGTTTTTCTTTCCACATCTCATGTTTATTCAGACCTAGAAAAGTCAAAGTCGTACACTTGCAGAAAGAGATGCTAAAGTTCTCGTATGCCAAGAGCAGCAGAGATATGACATAGAGATGCACTAAAAAAAGTTGCAGCTGAAATAGTAGCATCAATAGCCAAGCAATTTAAACATCAGCAGTTAAAAACATATTTACACACATCGGAGTATAACAAAGGTATGCACATTGCACTGCCAAATAAAAAACTCCAAAATAAAAAATTTCAGCAGCAACTCCAGTGACATACACCTCTTGTTTTTATCAAGCATTTGAATTATCAGACTTCTACTGCCTAACCAATGTAAGTGTGTTTTCTAAAAAATCCCATAAAAAATGAGAAATTCAGGCAAAAAGGAAACGGAAGAACTTCCAAAGGAGGAAAAAAAAAAGAAGGTAACGGAAGAAACTGGAATCCACGACGGACCCTCCTCCCACATGCAAGATAAAACGTTAAAACGTAAACTAGGATCTCGTGATCTGGGCCACAGTAAAGAAAGTCATGAGACTGAAAACAAACTACTTAACGCTTAAAATAAAGAGAAATAAATAAAAAAACTGAAACAAATTGTCGGTTGTTGGCCAATACTCTTAAAATAAAATGAATAAAATGAAACCAAACAGTAACAGGCACTGACTACATTGTCGGTCGGTGAACATACAAGAAACCAGAAACATTTACAACAGATAGACTAAAAAAGTCGAAAAACTCAAAATTCTCGCAGGCCGCCATGCTCCATCCTCCTTTTTCCCTGAAAAAGGGGGTACCCGCTAAAAAATGAACATATTAAAAATAGAAAAGAATAAACCACAGAATTCCCATGCATACATTTCAGCAAAGACCTGACAAATTAGCATAGAAATTTACAAAGGGAAAAGAAGAAGAAGACTAAGCAATCGTCAACTCACCACTTCAAAGAAGAAACTACTTGCATACAGACGACCATTAATAATTAAAGAGAACCAATATGCAACAAAAAAGAAGAAAATCCAACTAAATATACAAGCTCACAACCTCCTAAGAAAAGAACAAAAAAGAAAAAGAAAGAAGTTAGCCACTGAGGTTGAAGTACCCAAAATTCAGGAAGAAAGGATGAAAAATTCCAACAATCCAGATAAATTCTCAAGCTTTCCACCGAAAAGAACATTCGTAGTCCGTCCTACCAAAAACCCACCTCGAATTTGCCAAAACCAATTACAAGGACACCAAAGACAACATTCCAATACAAGGAGGAGGAGCAAGAAGTGGAGAGAGGGAAGACATAGAGGGATTCTCACGAAGCAGTCGTCGTCGATGGTGAAAATGTACTTCTTCTTGGAGACCATGTAGCCGAAGCAGCGGCAGGCAGAGTCCTTGAAGGAGATGCAGGAGGCACGGGGGCCCAGGAGGCGGTTGATGTCGTTGCGGTTGTAGAGCTCGTAGTCGAAGCCGTCGGGTACTTTGATCACCTTCGACGGGTCACCGTCCTGGACGATGATGAGGTGGTAGGGCTGCAGGAATGGTCTCCACATCTCCAGGAAATCAAGGTTCCTGATCGTTGGTATCACGATGTCCAACTCCTCCTTCAGCAATGCATCTCCTCCCGTCGTCATCTCTCTCTCTCAATCTCTCTCTCTTTCTCTCCCCGAAGTAGAAGGCAACTCAACGAAGGTAGAAGCCGAAGCAGGAGGAGGGGCTTCCTATATATACACTTATTGCCACATTAAAATGGGAAGCCGCGCCAGATCCGGGCTGTGAGTGGCTCCGGAGGGAGAGAGAAAGAGAGGTTTCAAACAGGGAGAGGCAGTGATCTGCTTCCACACATTCTCTCGCGTTCATCTTTGGCATGCATAAGATCAATTGCAAGCAAACTGTAGTTACTCCAACAAATTAATCAGAGGCATGCAACCGGGCTCTGTAATCGCGCGGCTGAGGTATGAGGTTCGAACCTCGGTGGTCACTGTTTATTTCAGCATATTAGTAATAGTGGTATCGAAGTTTTTTACATAGATCCACTTACTCCGAACAAAACCCAAATATTAGAACTAGAAACCTTTGAAGGTTTTATGCAGAAGATGATTTTTCCGAAATAAACATTAAAAAAACTAAGGTTGTGTTTGTTTTACCAATCTGAGTTAAACGAGATCCGTACTATTTAAAATCGGCCCCCTCCATCTGACCATAAATTTATGGTTTTTATGAATTTATGATGTAGCATGAATGTGAAATCTGTAGTATTAAACAGAGGATCTATCATAGCTTAAATCTTAAGCACAACCTAAAGATTATTATTCAGTTAGGGCCTCATGTCACGGCCGATCGATCTGGTACAAGCTGACCTGATGTCTATATCTATAAATAGGTCAAAGCTCAAACAACGTGGCTTGAGTTAATGGGTCAGATCCGTTCTATTCTTTGACGTGAACTCATAATTCCCAATCAAGATTAATTAAGATAAACCTGTTAATTTTAACCATAATAACAATATTATTATTATTATTTTATTAACCGATAACATTCATCAATTGAGCGGAGACGACTGGATCCGGAAACCTACATGCCCTTTAATTGGGCTTAGTTTGGGTTGGTACCCTATATGGCTATATATCAAAGTTGGATCCACAAGTCAGGCTTGGCTCAAACTCCGTCAACAACTTCAGAAATATTTATATGTTTAAAAGTAAAACATGTTGTGCTATATTAATCAATTATTACAATTGCAATTAGTGGCGATAGTTCTTTCTACTCTACTACACTTCAATAGTCTTTCGGCTATTAGATTATAAATGTTTTAGAATTTAAAGAGCAAGCAATTATAAGAACATCAAAGTGAGAGTATATCCTGTTTGTCCTTGAACATTCATAACAATTGGTAGTGTGTGTTTTTTTCTTGTGGGGGAAAACTTTTGACATTTCAAAATTAAGTTGCGAGCCTCCCCAAAATATAAGGCCATCACTAATTTAAACATTTGTCGGCGCCACTTTCATATAAATAATGTATGAAATATATAAAGTAATTAAATATGAAAATCATGTGGATCGATTATAAACCATGGTATCATTTTGATTATAAATGGAAATTCACAATGCGTCACACTAAAACTATTTTTTTAAAATTAATATAAAGATCATTATTTATTGGTAGGGATGTCAACGGATCGGATTCGGATCGGATATCCGATCCGAAACGCTTGTAAAAAATCGGATATGGTTAGGAATTTGACATCCGATTGAGAAATCGGATCGGATTCGGATTTAAGAAGTAACATCCGATCGGATACGGATACAGATTCAGATTTAAGTAAATATCCGATCGGATATTGAACCATCTTATCCGATCGGATACGGATTCGGATTCGGTTTTAATTAAATATCTGATCGGATACTATCCGACTCATGAGCTGATATCCGAATCCGAACCGATATCCGAATCCGAACCGTAAGTTGACATCCGAATCCGATCCGAAAGTTGGTATCCGAATCCGAGAGCTTGAGTTGGTGACCCTATGTTCCGACCTATCAATAGTTGGTCAAAAGGTCTAACCAAGTGATCCAACTTAAAGTTATGACATAACACGAATATAAATTTTATATTAAGGTATAATTTGATTAAGAGATAATGACTTTTATAAAGTCTCATATAATAACAATTAAATAGTTACTATATACATCAGTTAACTTAATGTATTTAAAATTATATTATATAAAAATTAATAACTATTATTGTGTTTAATTAAATATTTTTGTGTAAACAAACAAACTATTATAGGTAAGACATCAACTAAAGCATGATATCTTAAATAATGTATTTATTTAATTGAAAATGATAAAGAAAACTTCAATTAAAATATGTTAATAATTATTAAAGAAAACTATTATGGGCCACTTGATTTAATAATTCTCAATAAGTCATCATTATGAAATAATAGTTTACTCCATTAAAATATGTTAATATTTAAAAAAAAATAAATCAATATTTAATATGTACAGTTAGTATGAAAAAAATATGAAAGACATATGAATAACTTATGGAAAAAGTATACAACCCATATAAAAAACTTATAGAAAAGGTGTGAAAATCATATATAAAAATACTTAAAGTTATGATTTTAAAAGAATAGAAATTGTATATAAAAGTATAATACGATTAAGATGTAATGGTTTTAATAAAGTGACATATATAAAAATACTTGTATCATAAAATTTCAATAAAAGGAGTATTTTTAAAAATATGAAAATTAATTGCAAATACATATATTTAATATGAAATAGCTGTTGACTCATAAAAAAGTTTTATTTATCAAATTATCAATTATTTATTTAATCAATCAAGTAAATAATTTTGTATAATCATATAATATGTCCAAAAGTCTTAGGTACATGATATATAGCACATAATTCATAAATTTAAAAACAAAAACATTTAACTAGTAGGAAAACAATAAATCGTTTGATTTAATAAATTATATGATTTGGTTAAATAATACAAATTTATGTAAAAAAAAACACTTATTGCAATAAAACTAAGAGGACTAACCCAAATTGTTAGTGAGGATGTGGAAGAATGAAGGTTTGACATCATCTTTTTATTGATATAAAACAAAAGTCTTTTAATTAACTCAATGAAATTAGAAAAAACCATTAAATAATGTCTTTCTTAAATAAGAAATAATATGGGTCACTTGATTTAATAATTCTCAATAAGTTATTATCATTAAATAATAGTTTACCCGAAAAATTTAGTGATAATGTGGAGCGAATGAAGGTTTAACATTATTGAACACTTTTTTTTTTACGAATATAACACGAATTCTTTTAATTAACTCAACGAAATTAGAAAAAAACACTAAACAATGTATTTGTTTGATAAGTAATAGGGGTCACCTGATTTAATAATTTTCAATAAGTGATCATCATGAAACAATAGTTTACTTCATCAAAATATGTTATTATTTAAATATAAACAAATCAATGTTCAAGATGCACAATTAATATGAAAAAAGTACAAAAGTCATATAAATAACTTGTAGGAAAAATATACAAATCATATAAAAGACTTATGGAAAAAATATGAAAATTAGATGATAAACTTGTTCATTGAAAAAACTATTTATCTAACTAGTCAAACATATTATTTGCTCAAATATGAAACTGTTTGCATCCCAAAATTTTCATTGGTTTTGGAGTGCTCCAGAAAAATAAGGTTTTTGTTTTAAAATAGGAAAGAAAGGGACTCGCCCATCGGTACGAGGGTCGACCGTTCCCGGCGCCTTTACCGGGGGTAATCAACCCAAGGGCTATGTTTATCATTGATGCATTTTGTTTTAACTTAAACATCTTTTTTTTTATT
>JAANDH010002459.1:0-10163 GCA_011799765.1 Nymphaea thermarum | reverse complement strand
CACTTTCCTTGTGCAAGACTTCATTGGCAATGTCTTGAGAGAGAGTGCCAACAATCCAAACCATAACTAGAGAGTTATCTTTAAACCAAGTACCATATTTGCCTACCTTCTGTACGGGCTCGGGCTCCAATATAAGATGTTCTTTGTCATGGGCAATCAAGGTTCTTTTCACTTGCATTGCCCACATCTCATAATTACTACCATTCATCTTGGTAATGAGGCTGGAAAACGGAGAACTCTTCATATCTCCCGACGATACAAAGGAAGAGGTATTAGTGCCACTACTGATTTCAGACATCTTCTAACACAAAGGAGGAAACCGAGCCACGGAATAGGAAGCGCAGGAAAAATACAGTCACATATGTAAAAATAGCATGCTGATCATCAATCGAACATTGCTGAAAAAGGAGTCAAACGAAGTACACGAAGCATGCATCTGATCGGCTGAATAAAAAAAAACTGAATCTCATAAACCTAAGATGATCTCAGGCGGCAGACGACAAACATGGCAGAAAGCTGATGCCGATAAACAGAAAACTGATGACGCCGTAGCTCACGAGGAAGAACGAAGAAGAATGGCAAGCGATGTTACCAAAGCAGACAGCATACGGCGCTGAACTGAATGCTGATGTGTAGGCGATGAACTCAAACCATCGACGACGGCAGGCGATGATCAGACGGACAGCAGGCAGCAGGCGACGGCAGACGGCGGCAGGCAGCAGACGACGGCAGACGGCGGCAGGCAGCAGACGACGATCAGACGGTGGCACACCAGGCGAACAACCAGACGTCTGAGAAGGGCGACGTCAGACGAACGGCAGGAGGCGGAGAAAACGCCAGGCGAACAGCAGGAAGCAACGGGCGGTGGAAGACGGCAACGGCGGACGAAGGCGTCAGCGGGCGACGATGGCAGACGGTGGGCAACGGTGGCTCGGCAGCTGAAGACGACGACGACGAGCGGCGAGTAGATGTGGAGGCTCGGGCGGCAACAAGCGACGGAAGTGGTGGCTTGGGCGGCGGAAGTGTTGCGGGCGGCGGACGAACAGCGGCGAGCGGCGGCCGGCGCGCGGGCGACCAGCGGGATGATGATCGGGGTCGACGGAAGTGGAGAGGCGCAGGCGACCAGCGGGCGATGATTGGGGGCGACGATGGGGCGGCGGCAGCTGGCGCCGATGAGGCGGCGGCTGGCGCCGGTCAGGCGATGATGGAGCGGCGGCAAGGAGTCGATGGCTCTGATACCATGATGAAGTTTAGAAGAAAAGATCTTGATTAACTTGAAATCTGCCCTAACTCCTCTTTATATAGACTAGAGGAGAGGGTGAAAGTACAAGAGAACCATAAAAGAATAAAAATATTACAGAAGTACCCTCTCTAGCTTAAAGCTGAATATAACCCTATCTTAACAGTCCTCCTTAAAGGCAAGCAGTTAACAGCCTCAGTTGTCCTTTAGAAAGGACGAACAAGTCTCTAACCTTCATTAAAAAATTTGAAATGTGGATCAATAGAACTTGATGTCCTTTACAAAGGACATAAAGTCTCTTGTCCTTTGAAAATGACTTTCTCGCCTAAAAAGAGAGGGACAAAGAAAGAGGGAAAAAGAGAGAGAGGGGGGGAAGAAGGAAGAGGTAAAGATGAGAGAAAAAAAGAAAGAAAAACAAGAGAGGATGCGATCAGAAGGCCCCCAATCGGGTGTCATATCGGGTGAACCTGCACCCACGCCCACGTCGATGCAGGTGCGGCATCTTTCTTGGTGCATTCATGTGACTTAGGTGATTAATCTCAAAACCGACAAACCCAAACATAAACAAGAAGATGCAATCATTCAATGTCATTTCATTTTGCACAAGAGTACATCAGCAGCAGGAGTTCTTCACGCCATACGCTCCTTCTAAAGGAAAGAAAGATTACAACAATAGAGGAAAAACCCTAATTTAATACTCCACTAGAGACAGAAAAATACAAGACTACCCTTATTTAATAAAAGACTGACCTCACTTACAAAGGCTAAACTAGTAAACTAAGTTAAAACATTATAGTACAGAGGACATAAATGATTTTCACTGATATGAGCAGAAATAGACCTATTAACTTTAACACTCCCCCTCAAACTTGGCAATTGGCATGACAAAGAGAAATCATACCAACTTTGCCAACAAAATTTCTAAATTTAGATGGTGACAAGCTCTTTCAAACATATCAGCAACTTCGATATTAATACTCCTTAATATACTTTCTTTGTAAAATGACAATCAATCTCAATATTTTTAGTCCTTTCATAAACGCCTGGATTTTTGGCAACATGAATGGCACTCATGTTGTCGCACCTCAGGTTAGTCTTATTAAAAACCAGAGCACCAATCTCATTTAGCAGTCACCTTATCTAAATTATGATCGTAATTTGGGGCCATGACCCTCTATTCAGCTTCAGCTGTACATAAGGTCACTCTATTATTTTTAGCTCTTCCAGAAGATCATCAAATTGCAAGGAAAATACAAACCCCAGTTATGGAAATTCTATCACGAAGTGATCCACCAAAATCAGCATCACAATAGACCACAAGCTCTGCAGAATTAAATGATGAAAAGAACATGCCATCATAGTCCATAGTATCTCTTATACATCTAAAAATCCTCAAGGCAATAGCTAAATGTGTTGATCTGGGTGCATGCATAAACTGACTTACCACATGAACTGCATATGTTATGTCAGACCTAGATATAGTCAGATTATGTCAGGCCTAGAGAGAGTGACATAAATCGAGCTGCCAACAAGTTGCCTATAAACAGTTGGATCTTTCAATTTTTTTCCTTCATAAAGCTTTAGTTCCACATTTGTCTCCACAGGTCAATATATATTTTTTTTCTTTTCATCAATATACTCTAGCCTTAGCCACCAACTCAGCTGCATACTTCTGTTGAGATAGAAACAAACCTCTTTCTTGAATAGGCAACCTCAAGATCCAAGAAGTACTTTAGAAATCCCAGATTCTTTATTTCAAACTGTAGAAACATGCAACACACGAAGAAGAAGGAGAAACGGAACACACGATATACGTGGAAAAACCTCAGAAAGAGGAAAAAACCACGGGGAAGCTCTAACCTAGGTGCACAACCGCAACCCTAGGAGAGAGAAACTTAATTTCACTTAATCAACAATTACACCATAAGTGAGAATAAAAGGGGAAGACCCGCCTAGGGTACCGAACCACCTCGGTACCCGCGCCCAAGGGTTCGGGTCCATATCCAAACCCGGTACCCTAATACAAGATATTCTAACACTCCCCCTCAAGCTTGGCATACATGTCAAACATGCCAAGCTTGCTAACATTCTTTTCAAATGAGGATGTACATAGCCCTTTTGTTAAAACATCTGCGATTTGATCTTTTGACTTCATATACGGCAGAATCAGCTCCTTCGAATCAATGCGTTCCCGGATAAAATGACGGTCGATCTCCACATGTTTGGTTCTGTCATGCAGGACTGGATTATTAGCAAGATTAATTGCTGACTTGTTGTCACAGTACATCTTCATTTTATCTTCCAGTTCAATTCCAATGTCAGCAAGGAGGATCTTCAACCATAGCATCTCTGTAACCCCCATAGCAACAGCCCTTACTCAGCCTCAGCACTGAACCTCGAACAAACTTCTTGCCTTTTACTTCTCCATACGACCAGGTTACCTCCAAGAAAGATACAATATCCTGTAGTAGACCTCCTAGTGTCTGTGCACCCTGCCCAATCTGCATCAGAGTAGCCTTCAATAGTAAGTTTGTCTTGCTGAGTATACAACAGTCCTTTCCCTGGGTCATTCTTTAGATACCCCAACACTCTTTCTGCACTCTTCCAGTGACAATCAGTAGGAGCATGCATAAATTGACTCAATACATTCACAACATACGTGATATCAGGGCGAGTTAGAGTAAGGTAGATAAGCTTACCAACTAGCCTCTGATATCGACCTTTTCCTTCCTCATTCAGAATATTACCAGTTTTGATGCTAATCTTAGTACCCGATTCCATTGGAGTAACAAAAGGTCTACATCCAAGTTTCCCTGTCTCCTTTAGCAAATCTAGAGTGTACTTCCTTTGGCTCATAACAAGCCCTGTCTCTGATCGAGCAATCTCTATCCCCAGAAAGTATCTCAGCTTACCCAGATCCTTGAGGTCGAACTCCTCAGCTAACCTTTCCTTCATTTTTCTTTTTTCTTCTCCGTCATCACCTGTGACAATCATATCGTCAACATAAACAAGGAGAAGACTCACCAGACCATTTCTCTGCTTAATGAACAGTGTGTGATCGCCATTTCCTTGTTTGTACCCAGTTGACTTCATTACAATCCTTAGTCTTTCAAACCATGCCCTAGGCGACTGCTTCAGACCATACAAGGCTTTCTTGAGGTGACAACATTTTCCATCTTGGGCATATCCAGGAGGCATGCTCATATAGACCTCTTCCTCTAAGTGACCGTTCAAGAATGCATTTTTGACATCAAGCTGGTCCATGCGCCACTTCTTGTGCACTGCAAGAGCTAAAATGACCCTTACCGTCTTCAATTTTGCAACCGGAGCAAAGGTCTCAAGGTAGTCAATCCCATACTTCTGGCTAAATCCCTTTGCAACCAGACGAGCTTTATACCGTTCTACAGTGCCATCAGGTTTGTACTTCACATTGAACACCCACTTAGAACCAACTAAGTGTGTCCCTTTGGAAACATCAACAACTTCCCACGTGTTGTTCTTTGCTAAAGCACCCATCTCTTTTGTCATAGCCTGTAGCCATTTGGGATCGTCCTTAGCATCATCCACTGACCTGGGAATCACAACTTGAGATAAAGACGTAATAAAGCAGTTGTAATCTTTACTCAGCTTAGCATAAGAGACAAATCTCTGAATAGGGTGAGAAGTACATGACCTGGTGCCTTTGCGCAAGGCTATGAGAAGCTCTTCATTCAATGGATTTGGATCATTTGGGGAAGTCACAGAACTGGGATTGGTTCTATCAACATCTTCCACTGCAACTTTCTGCTTTCTGACATAAACCTGGCCAAACAAGTGATTACGGGCGGCTGTGGCCTGAGTATCCACAGAGCCCCCTTCCACATGATTGCCCCTATCCTCACTGACCGTGTCAACCACACTGGGACTAGCCTTGTAATCCAAGAATTCCATAAATTGAATCAACTGATTATCCATCCATTCCTTTTCCCAGTAGAGGGAATGGTCTGAACCACACTTCCAATCATCACTCACATGATAATCAAGCTCCTCCCATTTAGTCTTCAGGGCGGGCAACAACAGACAAATCACCCTGTTTCAAGGAGTAGATACTGCGTTTAATCTGATACGTACGCAACACCCTTTTCTTGCGACCATACATCCTCACAAGCATAGTCCACATATCAAAAGAAGTCGGTTTTCGCAGAATAAGAGGCTGAATATCAGCGGACACAGAGCTGATGATCCACACCTTAACCTGGCTGTCCTCCAACGCCCAGGTCGCCTATTGAGGATCTGATTTGTTGGGTGCGGGTTTGTCGCCAGTGATATAGGGAAGACGCCCATGGCTCGTTATCCCAATCTCGAGAGCAGCAGACCAAGAAAGATAGTTATCTTTGGTCAGACGAATGGATGTGACCTGGACCGGCAAGTTCTGACTCTTGGGAGCCCTGCCCGTGTCAAAGGCCGCATCACTTTTAGGCACCATCTCTTCAGCCATCACAAACAATCGCACAACAACAAGATGCACAAAGATGAAGCAGAAAAGAAGATAGGAGGCAGACCCCGAGGCGGCGGCGGCGGGAACAAGACGGCGGCGGCGGGTACTAGGCGACGGCGGCGGGTACTAGGCGACGGCGGCGGGAACAAGAGCCACCCACGGTGGCGGAAAGGCAGATGGAACAGGAAGCACCGGCGGCGCTAGAACGTCTGACGGTGGCGGCGCAGGAAGCTCTGACGGCGGCGGCGCTTGTCCGCTAGACGGTGACGGTGCAGGAAACCCCGACGGCGGCGCAGGGATGGCAGATGCAAACTATCGATCTCGTGGCTCTGATACCATGTAGAAACATGCAACACACGAAGAAGAAGGAGAAACGGAACACACGATATACGTGGAAAAACCTCAGAAAGAGGAAAAAAACCACGGGGAAGCTCTAACCTAGGTGCACAACCGCAACCCTAGGAGAGAAAAACTTAATTTCACTTAATCAACAATTACACCATAAGTGAGAATAAAAGGGGAAGACCCGCCTAGGGTACCGAACCACCTCGGTACCCGCGCCCAAGGGTTCGGGTCCATATCCAGACAAGGTACCCTAATACAAGATATTCTAACACAAACGTTTGCGATAATTACTTTTTTGTTTCATCAATAAGTTTGAAATCATCACCTGTAATAATTATATCATCCACATACAAAAGTAACAAACATTTTCCTTTCTATGTGGAAGATACAAACAAAGCATGATCATGAAACTCTGACTAAATCCAATTTCCTTAACTACTGAACTAAACTTTTTAAACCAAGCTCTTAGGGCTTGTTTCAACCCATATAAAGCTTCTTCTATTTACAAACTATTCCTTCTGAATCTAAAACACTTTGAGCATGTAGACCTGTTCATCTAGATCTCCATCCAAAAATACATTTTTTACATCAAGCTGCCATAGATTCCACCACCTAAATAAAACATTTTAATAGTGGTCACATGAGCAACTAGAGCAAATGTCTGAATAATCTATTCCAAATTGCTCATTGTAGCCTTTTGCAAATAATCCTGCCTTGTAACATTGAATTAATCTATCTAACTTTGTCTAAATTTTAAACACCCACTTACAACCCACAACATTCTTTCACCAAGTCCCAAGCTATGTCACATGGGTACGGGTACGGGTGCGGGTACGGGTACAGGTACCAGTACCCAGACCATTTTCAAAAAACTTGGGTACGGGGGTATGGCCGTACACACGCTGACATATATATATATATATATATATATATATATATCAAAAAATTTCAAACAGAATAACATTTTCACATTTCACACATATATATCAAAAAAATGCAAACAGAATAACACAAAAATCATGGTCCAAAACACATAAATCATGGTCGAAAACAAACATGTCTGACGTCTGAACAGAACCTAGCAAGTAGCAAATGAGCTGCAGCTGCAACAGATAAGATAACCAATACAAACAGGGATCATGTAGTGCAAAATCATATACAAATACAATACATATGTAATGTACTGCTTTAATATCTACATGCAACACTCATTGTACAACGACATGAATGCAACACTCATTCACATGCCCTGCCAGCAAACGCAATCCAAAATCCACATTCAACAATACCCTGCCGGCAAATGCAATCCACATTCAACAATATTCTACGACAGTGAAGAATGAAAAGGCCTCATATTCTAAGACAGTGAAGATTGAAGAATGAAAAGGAGGCATCTATTATATTTGAAAGGGATTTGAAACCCTCTCAGATTGGTGGTCGGTCATCAAAGATTTAGGGATGTCGAGGCCTACGATTCAACATCTTGGATCATAAAGCCATCAGTTCAGTTGAACGTGTGACTGAGCTCTTTTGATTGAGAGTGGAAGCAGGCAGGACAAAAGCATATGTTGTTTTTTTATTTTTCTTGGTTCGTATTCACAGATTTGAAACACAGAGAGAGATATTTGAAACCGTAGAGAAAGGGCGAGCCAGAGGGAGGGGTGATGGGTTTTCACCTTCAGGCTTTCTGCACACAAAACCCGTCGCCGGTCGTTGCCGGAGGCGAAGGCAGGGGTCGATTAAAATGAAAACAAAAAATGTAAAAAACGTCAGTGACCTCCTGTCGTCGCCGCTGCTTCGCCGGAGAGAGACAAGAGTTCTTTTTGTTGCCGGAGAGAGACGAGAGGTAAAGAGTCGAGAGTCGAGGGTTTCGTTTTACCTTTTTTTTTTAACGTCAAAATAATTTTTAACGTTAAAATGAAATAAAATTAAAAAAAATGGACAAAATTGGACCCGGTCAATGTTGACCGTGTCCAAGTTTGGACGGATACGGTCCCTGGTACGTTGACCGTACCCGGTACGGACAACACGTACCGGGGCCGTACCCAGGCCCGTACCGGTACCGGTGCCGGTGTCGTACCAGTACCGGACGGGTACGCCCCCTTTGGAGGCGTACCCATGTTACATAACCCATAAGTATGCATGTACATGATTATGAAGCATTAGGGTATGAGCAACAGTAGAAGTTGCCTATGTTTTCGTTCGGCAACTCCATTCTGTTGTGAGGTATGAGGACATGTAAATTGGGGAGAGATACCATTTTCAGCATAAAAGGTCATTAAGATAGATGATTTGAACTCAAGAGCATTATCAGTGCGAATACACTTAACCACAGAACCAAATTGAGTATTTATTTCAATAATCAAGTTTTTGAGAATACAAATTACTTCAAACCTTTCCTTCAAAAGGAATACCCAACTGACTCGAGAATAATCATCAACAACGACAAGAAAGTACCTAAACTTAGCTTGGCTAGCAACTCTGCTAGGCCCCCACACATCAACATGAAGAAGATCAAATAACCCTTGACTTGAAGGACTAAGACTCGAAGGAAAACTACCCTTGACTTGAAGGACTAAGACTCGAAGGAAAACTACTACGTGTGTGCTTGCCAAGTTGACAAGCCTCACACTGAAAAGACTCTGAAACTGAAAAATTAGGTATGAGAGAACAGAGCTTGGGTGCTGAAGGATGACTAAGCCGGAGATACCACTGGAAGAATGTAGGCTCTGATGTAGAAGAGGTAGCAGCAAGACCCATAGGAGCCGACAAGATGTAGACGCCCCCTTTCTCATAGCCGCCACCAATCGTCTTCCCAGTTTGCAAGTCCTGAAATGAGCATGAACCAGAGTAAAAAATAATGCGACAGTATAAATCAGTAGTCAAATGTTTGACAAAGAATAAATGAGATGGAAATTCAGGAGCATATAAAACATGTAGAATAGTCATAGACTGATAAAGCTTCACATCTCCATAACCCAATATGGGTGACAGTCTACCATCTGCAATTTTGGCATGACGTGGTTGGGGAAATCTATGCAAAGTAGTGAAAGACCCAAGTCTACTGCAGAAATGTCTCGATGCTCTTGAATCAATAATCCACGAAGTACCTGAGTCAAATGTGGAAGGACCCGCTGAGAAGGCTCGATCAGTCAACGCTGTGGAAGCTGAAGCCTGTGAGGCTTTGTGTGCTAAAAATTGCTCATACTCAACTTTGTCAATGCTAACAGTAACTGTCTCTGGTGCTATACTAGACAAAGAGTCCTCCACTGTAGGAATGGCAGCCTGTGCAGAGAGGATGGGCGACCATGTTTATCCCAACAACGATCCTCTAAGTGTCCAATCTTTCGACAATAGGTGCATTGGAACCTCCCACGACCCCCAGTTCTGCGACCTATACCTCTTCCTCTGGCACTGTAGGTGGTGCCATGACCACAACCACCCCCCACAGCAAGAGCAGAAGATGGCGTCACACCAGCTGGTTCAGACAAAGCTAATAGCCAGACGGCTAAGTCTGTTGTATGCATCAGAGAGATCAGAAATTTCACTTCCAGTGAGCATCTGATCCTTAGCAACAACATACTCAAAAGAGAGACCAGCAAGAAACTTTGTGTAGAAACACAAACAAGAAGAGGAAGAGAAACAATGATCACGATGTAACGTGGAAAACCCTCAACTCGAGGGAGAAAAACCACGAATGAGGAGGAGTTGGTGCCCACTAGCCGCCAGACTCTCTCTCTCCTTAGATTCTCATTCACACAAGGATTAGGGTTACATGACTTAAGTAGTGCCCAACACGGGCTACAAGACGGGTCGGGTATGGATCCGGACCCGAAACATACGATCTATCAACACTCCCCCTCAAGTTGGGCATACATATCAAACATGCCCAACTTGAATACTGTTAAGATAGGTTTATATTCAGTTTTAAGTTCTAGAGGGTACTTCTGTAATAAGTCCTCCTTGTATGGTTCTTTTGTAATCTTTACCCTCTCCTCTATTCTATATAAAGAGGAGTTAGGGCAGCTTTTCATGTTAATCAAAGTTATCAATTTCTTCTCTCGCAAACTTCATCATGGTATCAGAGCGGGAGTCGACTCC
>JAANDH010002453.1:0-11455 GCA_011799765.1 Nymphaea thermarum | reverse complement strand
TACGTTGATGCTGATTATGCAGGATGTCACCTTGACAGAAAATCCACTACTGGCTTTTGTGTGTTTATTGGATCCAACTTGGTCACTTGGAAGAGTAAGAAGCAAACAGTGGTTGCCAGATCAAGTGCAGAATCTGAATATAGAGCTATGGCTCAGGCTACTGCTGAAGTTATGTGGGTTAGATCTCTGATGATGGATCAAACTGTAGAAGTGCCTCTTCCTATGCAATTGTTATGTGATAACAAAGCTGCTCTGTTTATTGCTAATAATCCTGCCTTTCATGAGAGAACCAAGCATGTTAAGGTAGACTGTCACTATACCAAAGACATGATTCAAAAGGGGTTTGTAAGTGCCTCACATATTCCAACTACAGGGCAAACTGCTGATATCTTTACTAAAGCTCTTGCAAGAGGACCATTTCAAAATTGTTGTTCCAAGTTGAACTTGTTTGACATATACGCTCCAACTTGAGGGGGAGTGTTAAGACATGCTTATATTGAGTGTTATGCTTGAGAGGGTACTTATGTAATAAGGGTGTCTTTTTAATGACTTGCGTGTAACTTCTCCCTCTCCTCTATTCTATATAAAGAGGAGTTAGGGCTTTGTTAATGTTAACCAAGTTTTCTCTCTCCGACTTTATCAAATAGTAAGTTCGCCTTGCCGGGTATACAGCAGTCCTTTTCCTCGGATACCCCAACACTCTTTCTGCACTCTTCCAGTGACAATCCGTGGGAGCATGCATAAATTGACTTAGCACATTCACCGCATACGTGATATCAGGGCGAGTTAAAGTAAGGTAGATAAGCTTACCAACTAACCTTTGATATCGACCTTTTCCTTCCTCATCCAGAATATTGTCCGTCTTGATACTAATCTTAGTACCCGATTCCATTGGAGTAAGATAGGGCCTACATCCAAGTTTACCTGTCTCCTTTAGCAAATCTAGAGTGTACTTCCTTTGACTCATAACCAGCCCTGTCTCTGATCGTGCAATCTCTATCCCCAGGAAGTATCTTAGCTTACCCAGATCCTTGAGGTCGAACTCTTCAGCTAACCTTTCCTTCATTTTCCTGTTTTCTTCTTCGTCATCGCCTGTGACAATCATATCATCAACATAAACAAGGAGAAGACTCACCAGACCATTTCTCTGCTTTATGAATAATGTGTGATCGCCATTTCCTTGCTTGTACCCAGTTGACTTCATAACTATCCTTAGTCTTTCAAACCATGCCCTAGGCGACTGCTTCAGGCCATACAAAGTTTTTCTTGAGGTGACAACACTTTCCCTCTTGGGCATATCCGGGAGGCATGCTCATATAGACCTCTTCCTCCAGATGACCATTCAAGAATGCATTTTTAACATCAAGCTGGTCCATGCGCCACTTCTTGTGCACTGCAAGAGCTAAAATGACCCTCACCGTCTTCAACTTTGCAACTGGAGCAAAGGTCTCAAGGTAGTCGATCCCATACTTCTGGCTAAATCCCTTCGCAACCAGACGAGCTTTATACCGATCTACAGTGCCATCAGGTTTGTACTTCACATTGAACACCCACTTAGAGCCAACTAAGTGTGTCCCTTTGGGAATATCAACAACTTCCCACGTGTTGTTCTTTGCTAAAGCACCCATCTCCTCTGTCATAGCCTGTAGCCACTTGGGATCATCCTTAGCATCATCCACCGACCTGGGAATCACAACTTTGGATAAAGACGTGATAAAACACTTGTAATTTGTACTAAGCTTAGCATAAGAGACAAATCTCTGAATAGGGTGAGAAGTACATGACCTGGTGCCTTTGCGCAAAGCAATGGGGAGCGCTTCATTCAATGGACTTGGATCATCCGGGGAGATTACAGAACTGGGATTGGTTCTATCAACATCTTCAACATCTTCCACTGCAGCTTTCTGCTTTCTGACGTAAACCTGGCCAAACAAGTGATCGCGGGCGGCTGTGGGCTGAGCATCCACAGTGCCCCCTTCCATATGACTGCCCTTATCATTACTGACCGTGACCGTGTCAATCACACTGGGACTAACCTTGTAATCCAAGAATTTCATAAACTGAATCAGCTGATTTGAAGAATACTCTTCCCCTTTGTTTCCAAGACACTCCCCCTGAAGAGGATTCACCGGAAAATAAGCCTCATGTTCATGAAATGTGACATCCCTGGAAACATACACTTTGGAAGTAGTAGGATCCACACATTTGTACCCCTTCTGAGTGGAAGAGTACCCCAAGAAGACAACTTTGATAGACCGAGGGTCAAGTTTCTTGAGAGTAGGGCTATGATTATGCACAAAACAACTACACCCAAACACTCGAGGAGTAAGAGGCCACGGATTCTGAGTGGGCCACAGGATAGAATAAGGAGACTGACCATCCAACACTCGAGTAGGCATACGGTTAATGAGGTGGGCACTAGTGAGAAGTGCATCACCCCAATACCGCTTAGGGACATGACGTTGGAACATAATGGCCCGGGTAACATTCAAAAGATGACGATTTTTCCATTCAGCTACACCATTTTGTGGAGGCGTATAACTACATGATGTTTCATGAACAATACCCTTGCCTCTCAAGAAGTCATCAAGGGATTGGGAGACATATTCTCTAGCATTATCCGTGCGGAAAGCTTGAACAGACGTCTGGAATTGAGTTTCAACAAAGGCAACAAAGTTTTTCACAACAGCTGGAACCTCACTACGTTCTTTCAACAAGTACACGAACGTACACCGAGAGTAGTCATCAATAAGAGTCAGAAAATAATGACAATCACGACAAGTGGGTACTCCCGAAGGACCCCAAACATCAGAATGAACTAAGGCAAACGAACGGGTGGTTTTATTCAACGAAATAGGGTACGAAGCCCTGACATGTTTAGCCAATTGACACACTTCACATGCGAAGGAGTCAATGGGAACAGAAGCAAACAAATGAGGAAACAACTTTTTTATTAACTGAAAGGGGAGATGTCCAAGACGCTCGTGCCATCGCATAATAGTAGATCGATCTTCCACACCTGACACGTGACCACTCGTGGCTGAAATCAAGGCTGAGGCAACTTGAACGGGCAGCCTGTAGAGCCCATCAATAACCGAACCAATCTCAATCTTCTTCCCCGTCACCAAGTCCTGCAAGGAACAATGATCAGTAGAAAAGATTAGATTACAATTTAGTTCTTTGGTAATACTGCTGACAGATAATAAGTTCACAGGAATATTAGGAACATGCAGGGCATTGTGAAGGCGGTATTTGTTCAACAAGGACAAACTCCATTTTCCAGACACAGAGATAGAAGACCTGTCTGCCATAGACACGCGTTGCTTGCCAGAGGATAGTTGATATTCTTGAAACCGCTTAGAATCCCCTGTCATGTGGTGAGAAGCTCCACTATCAACAATCCAATCACCAAGAGAGGGATTACCTTGATCACTAGAGGCAACGAGGGCTTGGGCTAGCTGAGCCCCCTCAGACGTGGAAGCCTCCTCCGGGGTAGTAGATAGACGACTAATATAGGCTTGCAGTTCCTTGAGTTGATCAGATGACAGCTTGGACTTGGTACCACTAGAAGGGTTGCTCTGACTAGAATCAGACACAGAAGGGCTACGCCTGCCAGAGGGGAGGCGACCTCTGACCAGTCTCTTTTCAGGATGAATATCCCAACAAAAATCCACTGAATGCCCCAGCTTGTTGCAATGAGTACAGCGTCGGGCAGGACGCTGCCCAGTCCCTGAGGCACGGCTAACAAAGGCAGAAGGAGCATTCCCATGGCTGGTGTCAAGGTGCATCACCTGGCGTCGTTGTTCCTCTGACTCCACCCGAGCATAGACTTCTTCTATTCCAGGAATCTCATCACAATTGAGAATCTGACTCCGAATGGACTCAAATTCATCCCGCAAGCCTCCAAGGAAAAGAAACGTACAGTCCATCCATTCCTTTTCCCAGTAGAGGGAATGATCTGAACCGCAGTTCCAATCATCATTCACATGATAATCGAGCTCCTCCCATTTAGTCTTCAGGGCAGCATAGAAGGCAGCAACAGACAAGTCACCCTGTTTCAGAGAGTAGATACTGCGTTTAATCTGATAAGTACGCAGAACCCTTTTCTTGCGACCATACATCTTCGCAAGCACAGTCCACATATCAAAAGAGGTCGGCTTTCGCAGGATGAGAGGCTGGATATCGGAGGACACAGAGCTGATTATCCACACCTTCACCTGGCTGTCCTCCAACGCCCAGGTCGCCCATTGAGGATCTGATTTACTAGGCGCCGGTTTGTCGCCAGTGATATAGGGAAGACGCCCACGGCTAGTTATCCCAATCTCGAGAGCAGCAAACCAAGAAAGATAATTGTCCTTGGTCAGACGGATGGATGTGACCTGGACTGGCACGTTCTCACTATTGGGAGCGCTGCCCGCGTCAAAGGCGACATCGTTTTTAGGCACCATCTCTTCAGCCATCACAATCAATCACGCAGCAACAAGATGCACAGGGACGAAGCAAACAAGAGGGTAGGAGATAGGACCCTAGGCGGCGGCAGAGAAAACGAGGCAGCGGCGGCGGGAACGAGGCGGCGGCGCCGAACAAGAGCCACCTACAATGGCGGAAACGCTGAACGACAGAAAGAGACAGCGGCGGCGCAAGGAGATCTGACGGTGGCGCAAAAAAAGTCTGACGGCGGCGGCGCAGAGACTCTGACGGCGGCGCAAGAAGGACAAATGCAAACAACAATTCTATGGCTCTGATACCATGTAGAAACACGCAAACCACGAAGAGGAAGAAGAAGAAGCACACACGATATACGTGGAAAAACCTCAGAAAGAGGAAAAAAACCACAGAGAAGCTCTAACCTAGGTGCACAAACGCAACCCTAGGAGAGAGAAAATCTATTTCACTTAACTCAACAATTACATGTAAGTGACAAATATATAGAGGGAGAGAAGAGGTGCCGCCTAGGGTACCGAGCCAGCCTCGGTACCCGTGCCCCATAGGACCGGGTCCAGATATGGACCCGGTTCCCCATTACATAGTATATTCTAACAGAATATAATATTATATGATTCATATATTATATATTGATAATGCATAAGAGTTACTTGTATTTTTTTCTTTTTCTTTCTCGTTTTCTTTTCTACATTTTTTCTGTTTTTTGTCCTTATTGTTACTGTTATTGCTCAGGAGGCCCCACAGCTCTCTCTGAATGCATATAAAGGTTCCTTTGTGAAGCCTTTTCAGTCTTGTCCCAGTGCCTCAGTGCGCTGACTTTGGTCTGTGTTTTGGTGCCTTGGTGAAGTTTGCTTCCTTGAGAATTCCTTCTTGTTTCTTGGGTTTCTTGTTACAGTTTTTGCATCTAATTAGAAAATTTACATGGTATCAGAGTTTGACTCTTAGCAAACACACTATTTCCTGTTTTCCCATGCTGCTGGAGTCTTAGAAATTTGAGTCTTGTTGTGTTCTGGAGAAAAGGCCATAGCACAATGGGCAGTGCATGGAGCAGAGGTCGTAGTCGTGGAGGTAGTGGCAAAGGAAGAGTGCAGTGTACCTTTTGTGGGAAGCAAGGACATCTTGAAGACCGCTGCTGGGACAAACATAGACATCTCGCTTCTACATCTATGTCAAACAAAGCTACTGCTAAGGCAGCTACTCCAGTCACTAAGGCAGTTTTCTCCCTTTCTACAGAATCCATCACCCTCAGCAGCGCAAAGTATGACAAGCTAATAGGACAAAAGCAAGCCCAAGACCTACTTATTCAACTTCTTTTTTAAAAAAACCCTCTGTTCTTCATTTCTCACGCTCGGATACTGCCGTCAACGAGGGCGATCAACCGATCGTCCATTTTCACCATCAAAAAGTTGATTTTCACTGTGAAATCGAAGATTAAAGGGTCGATTTGTGCGTGGGTGGTTGATTTTCATTGGGAGGAAATGGGTTTTCTTGATTTCTTCTCTATAAGGTATGAAATCTCTTGTTTTTACCATAGATTGAAAGATTTTGATTGTTTTTCATTAAGTTTACGATGGGATTTCGTTTTGTTACTTTTTTTTGTGAAGATATGGATCCTACATGGCAATGGTGCGAAAGGGTGAAGGAGCTCAAATGCAACTTTTGTGAGAATACATTTTCAGGAATGATTATTAGAATGAAACATCATTTGGGAGGGACCTCCAAAGATGTGGCTCAATGTGTTGGAAAACCAAACAAACCTTTGCCTCTGTTAGACGATATGTGGTTATAGGGACCTGGGTCCATATCTGGACCCGGTCCCATGGGGCGCGGGTACCGAGACTGGCTCGGTACCCTAGGCGGCAGCTCTTCTCTCCCCTTTTATATTATCACTTAAGTGTAATTGTTGAGATTAAGTGAAATCGATTTTCTCTCTCCTAGGGTTGCGGTTTGCCCCTAGGTTAGAGCTTCTCTGTGGTTTTTCACCTCTTTCCGAGGTTTTCCACGTATATCGTGTGTTCTTTCTTCTCCTTTCGTGTCTTGCTTGTTTCTACATGGTATCAGAGCCACCACGAAGGTGAGATCGTTCGTTTGCCGTTGTCGTTGCCGCCGCCGTTGGAGTTTCTGCGCCGCCACTGTAGCCGCCGCCGTCGCTGCCCTTTTCTGCGCTGTCGCCAGATCTGCGCCGTCGCTCCGCTGTAGCCGCCGCCGTCGCCAGATCCGCCGCCGTCACCAGATCTGCGCCGTCGCTGCCCTTTTTTCTGCGCCGCCGTCTCTTGCCTGTCAGCGCCGCCGCCTCCTTGTCAGTGCCGCTGCCTTCTTCACGCCGTCCGCTGCCCTGTCTTCTTGTTGCTGCCCTGTGGTGCTTCTGTCTTGGTTCTTGTGATGGCGGAAGAGATCGCACCTAAAAGTGATGTGGCTCTTGACGCGGGCATCGCTCCCAAGAGCGAGACCTTGCCGTTCCAGGTCACACCTATTCGTTTGACTAAAGACAACTATCTCTCCTGGTCCGCTGAACTAGAGATTGGGATAACGAGCCGTGGTCGTCTCCCCTACATCACCGGCGATAAGCCTGCGCCCAGCAAAACCGACCCTCAATGGGCGAACTGGGCGTTGGAGGACAGTCAGGTGAAAGTGTGGATTATCAGCTCGGTGTCCGCTGATATTCAGCCTCTTATATTACGGAAGCCTACTTCGTTTGAGATGTGGAATGTTCTTGCGATGATGTATGGTCGCAAGAAACGGGTTTCACGTACGTACCAGATTAAACGCAGCATATATGCCCTGAAACAGGGTGACTTGTCCGTTGCCTCCTACTATGCAGCCCTAAAGACTAAGTGGGAGGAACTTGATTATCATGTGGAAGATAACTGGGACTGTGGTTCCGATCATGCCCGGCACTGGGAAAAAGAATGGATGGACCGTACCTTCCTTCTCCTTGGCGGCTTGCGTGATGAATTTGAGTCCATTCGGAATCAAATGCTTAATTGTGATGAAATTCCGGGAATTGAAGATTGTAGAAACTCAAACCACGAAGAGGAATAAGAGAAGAGAAACACACGATGTACGTGGAAAAACCTCAAACGAGGAAAAAAACCACGGGAAGCTCTACCTAGGTGCACAACCGCAACCCTAGGAGAGAAAGATTCTATTTCACTTAATCCAACAATTACACATAAGTGAGAATATATAGGGGAGAGAGGAGAAGCCGCTAAGGGTACCGAGCCGTCCTCGGTACCCGCGCCCAAGAGATCCGGATCCAGATATGGATCCGGTCCCAAAACAACATATTTCAACACTCCCCCTCAAGCTTGGCATACATGTCAAACATGCCAAGCTTGCTAACATTTTTCTCAAATTGAGATGTACATAAGGATTTTGTCAACACATCGGCAACTTGATCTTCAGACTTCATATAGGGTAGAATCAACTCCTTTGAATCTATGTGTTCCCGTATGAAGTGACGGTCGATTTCCACATGTTTTGTTCTGTCGTGCATAACTGGATTATTTGCCAAGTTGATAGCCGACTTGTTGTCATAGTACATCTTGATCACTCATTTTTTATCAAGCGAGGCTCAGCAGGACTTGTGATATTGATTGTCTATGTGGATGATATTGTTCTTACCGGGGAAAATGATCAAGAGATAACTCAAACAAAGGAGTTTTTACAGCAGCACTTTGTTACAAAAGACCTTGGACAACTTTATTTTCTTGGTATTGAGGTGGCTCGTAGTAATAAAGGAGTTGTAGTGTCTCAAAAGAAATATGTCCTTGCTCTTCTGTAGGAAATAGGACTATTGGGGGCTAAGCCTGCCACACTTCCCATGAATCCCCACATTCGTATACATGATGATGACTCAGAGTCGTTTGACTCTAGATCTTACAGATCCCTGATAGGGAAACTGTTATATTTGATTGTCACTCGCCCCGACATTAGCTTTGCTGTGAATAAGTTAAGCCAGCTCATAGAAAAACCCCGGAAGGTTAATTGGGATGCTACTCTAATGATTGTCAGATACTTGAAATCATCCCCAAGAAAGGGTTTATGGTTCAAAAAGGGAGCATGTGTTGACATTGAAGCGTATAGTGATGCTGATTATGCAGGGTCTGTAGATGACAGGAAGTCTACTACAGGTTTTTGTGTCTTTGTGGGCGGTAGTCTTATTTCTTGGAGGAGCAAGAAGCAGAATGTTGTGGCTCGTTCTAGTGCTGAGTCAGAATATAGAGCTATGGCTCAAACTGCGGCTGAAATGTCGTGGGTTAGATCACTACTTTTAGAGTTGGGTGTTTCAGTGAATCTCTCAATGCAGATGTATTGTGACAACAAGGCAGCTACATATATTGCTAACAATCCTGTCTTCCATGAGAGGACTAAACACATTGAAGTGGATTGTCATTATATTCGAGACTTAGTTCAAGGAGGAATTGTGAGCACTATTCATGTCTCCTCAGAAGATCAGGCAGCAGATATCCTCACTAAAGCTCTTCCTATAGGCGATTTCCTGAGATGTTGTAACAAGCTGAGCATGATTGATATATATGCTCCAGCTTGAGGGGGAGTGTTAAAGGAGCAAAAGGGGTTTTCTGAAATATTAGGAAGTTAGGGAGGAGCTCTTTAAATGTTTTCTTATTTTCATTGGACTACTTTTGTAAATTCTCTAACCCTAATCTCTTTTAATAGAGATTAGAGTCACGTAATGGAACTTTTATCTTTTTCGGCTCTCTCTCTCTCTTTCGCAACAATAACGAATTTTGGGAATCATGTGTGAAGCTATTGAAGGGTTCCATTAGTTAAAGTTCTCAGGTTAGCTGACAGCGAGGATAGACCTTCCATAGGGTACTTATACGAGGCTATGGATACAACAAAAGAGGCAATTCGAGACAACTTGAAAGGAAAGAAAAAATTATACATGCCCATATGGAAGATTATAGATAAAAGGTAGACTGGACAGCTTCATCAACCTCTTCATGCAGCAACTTGCTATCTAAATCCTGCAATTAGATTTTCCTACACTTAAGAAGAACAGAGAAGTCATGCATGGTTTGTTCATTTGTTGAATTGTATTGAAGTGTTAGTGACAGATTCTAGAGAACAAGATGTTGTGCACAATGAGTTGGATCTATATGATACTTGTTTTCAGGACATGGGAGAATCTGGCGTCGTTCGAGCTAGGACAACCATGCGTCTAGGTAAATACATAGAAATTTTTAATTTACTTTGCATTTGTTACATTTGATTCTTTGAGAACTTTCACATTGATTTGTTATATTTTTGTTTAGATTTGTGGTGGAATAGGTTTGGGTTTGATTGTCCAAACCTAGCACGTTTTGCAATCAAAGTCCTTAGCTAGACATGCAGGACTCTTCATCCTGAGAAGAGACTTGTTCGTGGTCGCCCTCCGTCTAGTCGGCGAGGTTCTCTTGTGCAGGACTCAAATCAGTGTAACACTCGTTCTTTTGGCAGAGCGGGTCGGGTCAAGGTCCAGACCCGGACCCGAGCCCCTCACGCTTGAGCGAGCCCGACTCCGCCTCCCCTCCCTCGTCTTTCCTTCTTCTCCGCCTTTTCCCCCTTTCGTCTGCTACGACCGTAGCTTCGTGAACTCGAGAGCGGAGGGTGAAGCAGCGGCGACGGTGACGGAGGGTGGAGCAGCGGCGACGGCGACGGAGGTGGCAGCGGCGGCGGCGGCGACGCTTTGGTAAACTCTCTCTCCCTCTTTTGTGCGATTTATCCCTCTCTGCCGCACGTCCCCTCTTCCTCTCCCTTGCCACTCTCTTTCCCCCTTGCTGCTAGCTCTCTACCACACGATCCCTCTCTTCACTCACCCTCATTCCCCCACCTGCTCTCTCCCTCTTCTCTCACGCATTTACCCTCACCGCCGTCTTCCATGTTTCTGCCAAACCCTCTTTCCTCACTCTTTCTTCTGTCCACCCCTTTTGACAGCGCCCTCCCCCTGCCCTCACGTTTCCTACTTGAGTTTTTCTCCCCATTTCCTATTTGTTTTTCCATTTTTCCCCTATTGAGCACGCTTGCTCACTGTTTTCAGCATGGTTTGTGTGACGCTCGTGTTTTGTGAAGGCCGGATCGGGTCAGGGTCCAGACCCGGACCCGACCTTCACGCGTAAGGAGCCCGACGCGAGGGCTTCTCCCTCGCCTTTTCCCTTTCTCCTTCGTCGTGCACCCGAGAGTCTGGTATCGGCGCAGTGAAGAAGGAGGGGCGGCGGTCGGCACGGCGACGGCGGTGGCGGGGGTGGCGACGGTAGCGGCGGAGGAGGCGTCGGCGGCGCCAGCGGTGGTGCTCCGGTAAGCCCCAACCCTTCTTCCCCTTTCTTCTTCTTCTTCTTTTCCCCCTTCGTTGCTCCCTGCTCCTCCCCTTTTTGTCCCGAACGCCCTCTCGCCCACCGACCCTCTCTTCTCTCGCGCCACTCACCCTCCCCTTTTCTGCTGTCTCTCCCGCTCGACCCTCTCCTCACTCTCCCACCGACTCTCTCTTCTTTCCCGACCACTCCCCTCACTGCCCTTTTTTCTGTCTGAATCTCTTTCTCTGGCTTCCCTTGCCTCGTGCCCTAAGGGAGCTCGTTCTCCCCATTTTTCTCTAAGTGTTTTTCCCTTTTATCCTCAACCGTGCACTTGTCTTCATTGATTTTATCGTTGTTGGTCGATTTTCAGTTTGGGGAACGAGTTCATTTCTCCATAGCAGCAGCATAGGGTGTTCGTGGTGGAGGCTTGGCACGATTGTGGCCGTTTGGGGAACGTTGGAACGCTTGAGGTGGCTGCCGAAGGATTCCAGCAGCCTAGGCTCTTGTTTTGGGGTGAGCAAGGCGTATTTGAACTCTTATTAATGAATCTTACTTGCTAAAGCATGTATAATTATTGGTTGAGCATGCTAGAAGGTAGAATCGATGATTTGGGATGCATATTAGTGACTTCGCTTTTGGGGGAAAGTGTAGGGTTACGTTGGGGAAACATTGATTCATGCCTATGTTGTTCTTTTATGCATGATGGATGGATT
>JAANDH010002451.1:0-10278 GCA_011799765.1 Nymphaea thermarum | reverse complement strand
AATATTAAAGAGTTATAGCTCTCTTTAATATTTTTATGTTTTTGCTTATGTTACTTTGTAAATCTCTTGTTTTACCCTAATCTCTCTTATAAGAAAGATTAGGGCCATCGTAATGTTAAGTTCTTTTGTTCTCCTATCGCACGGCTGCCTCTCTCTCTCTCTCTCTCTCTCTCTCTCTTCCTTCTTCTCCGCTGCAACACAGATCAATTCTAAAAATTGATCTGCATGTGAAAAGCCTACAATCAGATTCTAGCGACATGAAAGCCAACCTGATAGAAGTAGTTAAGCAGGGTGCATAGTCTAGCTCTTGGAATCTTCCTAAGTTAGAGCAGAATGATTGTAGCCATATGAAGGCAACTTAAATAAAGCAGCTAAGCAAGGTTTTGCTAATAATACTGCTCCCTAGCCAAGGTGAGACCCATCTGTTTGAATTACCAGATAGTTTGCACTAAGTTGGTTTTGGTGTTCCAAGAGGACAAGCAGTCACTGTGGACTACATCTAACATCCAAACAGAAGTAAAATGACAAATGGATCAACATGAAGAACATCATTAACATAGAGCAACATGCTTGTCCCATAGATACACTACTTACGCAATATCTTTCTTAAGCCATCCTTCTGTTGTCTCATGAAGCTTTTGAGGCAGATCCCAATGATACAATGTTACAAATGGTTGAATGCCTGTGTATTTAAAGAGATGGATAGAGAGAGACGGAGATTAGAATTAGTGATGAAACCACCAAATTTTTCTTCATTGTATTGAAGCTGGCACCTTTCTCAAGGAGGGCATCTATAAGCTTATTATAATAAGCAACTCCTTCCAGATTGACCTTTCCAAAGCCATCTGCAGGCAAACTAGTGTAATCAACAAAAGCAACAGAAAAAAACAATGGAAACAACTAACAACATTTCATGTTATGGATTCAAGACAAATTTGCCAAAACCAATGGAAAAAATATTTAAAATGAACAGATAACCGAGTTGGAATGTTGAAATTTCTTTAGAACATGCAATGAGCCGTATGTAATGTTAGATTTCCTTTATACAAAAAGAAGAGTCCTTAGATGAATCTTCAAGATCCATAACAATACCAGGAAAAATTCGAGGCCAAGATATGGAAAACCGATATGCATCAAATCCCAATTTCGCGATAAGTTCAACATCCTCCTACATGCATTTAGAACCATCAAAATGATATTTGACAGGATAACTATCACAAGGTTAACTTTATGGTTAAAACCCATAGCTAGCATGCCTTCCTAAGCATCTTAAACAGAATAAATGAGAAAAATCATAACCAGAATCTCAGGCCATAGATCCCATTTACTAATATGCAATTTAAGCATTTAGAATAAAAATGATACCAGCAAGGCATTAGAAAACAGACTTTCAGTTGCTGTTACCATTCCCCTCTCCATTTCGTACCATCTTCTTTTAAATGGATATGGCTTGAATTGCATCAGGGTCAGATTCAATTTCAACCAAATTATTTTTCAAATGTCCTTTGAAAATGTTAAGGCTAATGCCATTTCTTCCCCTCCCCATGGTCTTTCCTTCTTTACCAGAATGCCCTTACCACTATTCGTCTCACCAAAGAAAACTACATGCAATGGTCCACTGCTATGACCATGGAGATCGCAGGTCGAGGCAGAATTGCGTATATAAACAGGAGGAAGATTGAACCGAATGAGACGAATGTTGCTTGGGACACATGGTTTCTTGAGGAAAACCAAGTTAAGACTTGGATTGTCAACTCCATGTCACCCGAGATTCAACCCCTTATTCTTCGCAACAGGACTGTGAGGGATATGTGGGTTATACTTGAGCAGATGTACGGCCAAAAGAAGAGAATTGTTCGGGTGTATCAGTTGATGAAGGGTGTCTATTCTCTATGGCAAGGTGAACACTCTGTCGCAGATTTCTATGCTGCCTTGAAATCTAACTCGGAGGACCTTGACTACTACTCTGATGACACTTGGGATTGTCCCCAAGGTCAGGTGTGTCATTTAACTAAAGAATGGGAGAATAGAGTATTCCTATTTCTAGCAGGGTTGAATGAGGACTTTGAAGGCATAAGGAGTCAAATCCTTAATTCTGACAAACTACCTAGTATTGAAGAGGTTTACTCTCGTGTAGAGGCTGAAGAGCAACGACGCCTTATTATTACTGGAGAAAAGGGGGATCACATCTCATACAATGAGAGGTCTGCCCTTGTTAGTCGTGGTCCTGTAGGAGCTGTCCGACCTCCTCGCAAGTGCACTCACTGCAAGAAGACTGGTCATACTATGGATTTTTGTTGGGACCTCCATCCAGAAAAGAAGAATAGTCGAGGGAAACCTTCCAGTGGAAAGAAATCTACTTCTAATGTTGCCAACTCTAGTGGAGAGAAAGCTTATATCTCTGCTGAACAAATTCGTGACCTTCGTGCTTGTCTGAGTCAGATTGATATTGGTCAAGCTGAAGCAGCACATGATGTAAAAGTCAACCATGCTCTTGCGGTTTCTGGAGAAAAAGGTAATTCTTGTATGGGAGAATGGATTGTTGACAGTGGTGCCACCCACCACATGATTGACAATCCTAAGCTCTTCCATGAGTATAAGCTCTCATCAGGAAATGAATGTGTTTCTCTTGCCGATGGTTCCTTTACCTTTGTGGCGGGAAAATGGAGTCTTTCCTTGTTAAACAATTTTTTAGTGTGTGGTGTCTTACATGTTCCTCATCTTCCCTTGGATCTTCTGTCTGTCAGCAAGATTACAAAGGAGTTGAATTGTGAACTTATATTTTCTGCAAATCGTTGTGTTTTGCAGGACTTGGTGACAGGGACGAGGATTGGGATTGGGTTGGTGTCTGAAGGCCTATATCGACTTCCTATACATGTGGCCACAGCTCTTATGACAGCAGTTAGTAGGAAAGAGAAGAAGAGATAAGATTGTCTTCAGTTATTTTTGTATTAGCATGAACGCCTTGGGCATCTCCCTTTTGGGATTTTGAAACAGTTATTTCCTGATTTATGTTCTGGTCTGAACATATCATGTTTGTCAGTTTCTAAACATGTTAGAGCTTCATACCCTGTTTCAAAAACTCGTGCTAATGAAGTTTTTTCTTTGATTCATTCTGATGTGTGGGTTCTTCGGGCATTAATACTCGTTGTGGCTTTCATTATAACCTTTATAGATGATTACTCAAGGAGTACCTTTGTTTATCTGTTAAAAGACCGTAGTGAAGTGCCTCATGTCATAGAGACCTTCATTCTTCATGTGGAGACCCAGTATGGTAGTTCTGTTAAGACCTTTCGGTCTGATAATGCTCGTGAGTATGTATGTCAAGCTGTTGAAGGTTTCTTCAGATTAAGAATTCAACTATTCGCACAAGATTATTTACTTTACCAAAACTGAACTTGACCCATTCAGGTGTTCTTAAACTGTTTATACAGTTCTTGGTCTACTGGTTTTTCTTGCCAAAAAGAACTTGAACTCAAAGCAGACAACAGGGAAAAAATACGTATCCCAAACAACTGAAGTAGTCAATGCAAAGCATCTTATATATCTCGTTGATAAAGAGAAAATTTTGGCATGTTAAAAGATTTGAATTTGTTATCCCACTATTATGGGCCTCCAGTAGAATCACAAAAAGCATACTCAGTATCAGCAATATAATCTTAAGAGTTAAGAACATATGATATATAAAAATGAATATGAGTCATTCAGTAATCCATACAAGAAATTATTCACCAAATCAGAAAGCAGTTCAAAAGAGATTCTTAGGCAAAAAGAAACTTCCCACATGAAAGAAGGATATCAAATTGAGACCATAGTTGGCAAAGCCGATAATCCGACTTGGGAATCGCCCAAGTTGGATCCGGATCATTTGGTTACTGGGTCTGGTAGCTACCAAGCAGCTATCGACCTTCCTCTTTGTTAGAGTTCGGCCTTAAACACACAGGTAAACATGAAGCCCAACTTCGATAATAATCTCATTCATTTTCTAGGTTCTAATTCCCCTTAAGAAGTATATATATGTATCTGTGTGAATGGGTGGGTTTACATGATCTAAGTTTCTAACTGATGACCCGACCCATGGACTCTCTGTGATTGTTGAAACAGAAACAAAACTAAAAACGTAAAGGCATGAGTAAGGCAGTGTCGGTTCTACGCCTCATAGGGTCATGGGCTAGGACCCAAGTGAAACCGACCAAGACTTGGCCAATACTCGGCTGACTCGGCCAAGAATTGATTGACTTGACATATCCACGTATCGCTGTGACTTAGGATAGAGCAAAGTTCTATTGACCTTCCAGCCATCAGCTACTATCATGCATCCAGTTAAAGCTCATGATTCTTTGAAAATTTTCAATTATTAATATTTTTTATCTCTTCATCTGAAAATTTTCCCGCAATTTCCTTTCTACTTGGAGGCTTCATATGAGGTCCAGCTTCACCTATTACACGTACCATTTCATTAAAATATAGAGAATTACTGCATTGAAAGGAATTGCAACATGATAAAAAAAAAAACTCCAAATAGTTTCACACATTGGTTGTCTTGTTTTCTTGTCAATTTGATTTTTCAAATTCAATTGCTTTAAACTTGTAAATTTAAGCACCATGTTAACAACAAAGTTGTCTACACCTTTTCCTTTCTACAACTTAGATAATCTATTTACATTATTTTCATCATCTGTGTTAGGACATTTGATGGTATATCATATATGGCAAATGTAAGTTATGATCAATTCAAATTGTTTTACTATGAAAGGATGATTTGAAGAAATGTTCATGATTGAAATATATTATATATTTCATCAATCATAAATTGAAGGTTTCAAGTTCAAACTTCAAAGTTCACAGCTTTCAAACATGCTTCAATCAATCTGATCAGGTATGCACCGTGCCTCTTTCAAGTTTCTAACCCTATTTTATGTTTTGAGTTTTAACTTTTATGTCATGTCAGCTTTTATCTAAGCAATTGGGTTGTATAATTTGATGTTGCTTATATATGACGGTTTATGTTTATAATATGATGATATTTTTGTACAATGTCTCTTTAGACTTTACCTAATAGTTGCACAAACATACACCTGAACCACTCTTTTAGTATACAGGATATTATCTGCCATGACAGATCGTCCTACGTGCCAATTACACAGGCATTACTATGTATGTAGTACAGGTCGACCAATACGCCAACTATGTAGGCAAAGGTTTTCACTATTGTATATTCACTTTTGTTGTGCAGGAATGTTGGATGTTGTGCACTACTTAATTGTTGCTTTGTTTGTAGTTTCACTATTGTAAATAATATTTAATTGGCCTGATCCGGCCAAGTCACCGAGTCAACTCACTGACCCTATAACCCGGTTGTGTGCTGATCAGAGTCTAATTCTCTGTACCTAACCTGATTAAGTCACCAAGTCAACCCGCTGACCCGGTTAACTGTCAATCCAAGTCCGATTCCCGAGTTTGCCAACTGTGATTGAGACCATCCCTTAATGAAAAACACTGTTTGAATAAAGTTGCCAACAAGATTACTCTATTAAGAGACAAAAGATGAATGAAATGGAAAGCCAGAAAAGATTACTCCCTGAGAGCATATGAAAAGCAACATTATGTACAAAGAGCATTTAAACAACTCAAACAAAAACCTGTTACAAACTCAATAGGAAATTACCAATACATGTTATAGCCTCATAGGACTTTTTCTTTGATAGACAATTTCCGGAGAAGCATACCCACAAAAAATGTAGGCACAAGAGAAACTGAAAAGGGTCATTTTTTGCAGATGCACTTCTGCAGGAATGCAACAATTACTACTATGACTGCACAACCAGTGGATGAGACTACAAGAAAGGCATTCTTCTGTCACTCACACTATGCAGTCCTTGTTTGATTCTATGGACAAAAATCTTGAACCCCAAATTTGAAATCATGGCTTCAACAGAATGCAAGAGTGTGAAAAACGCAAGAGACGGCTTCATATGGTCTCCACTATAAATATGTATATACCCCATAGGTAAACAATCTGACAGCAGTGATACTTTTATTAATACAAAAGACCATGAAATTGAGGATTTAAATGCCTTGAAAAGCGTTAACAGGAAGCTGTCATCTAGCAACTTCTGCACGACCATACACAAAACCTGGGTGTGGCTCTTTCATTTATTAAGAAATTTGAATGGAAAAATTTAAAAGTTGTATGACTCAAGACTAGCTGCGACCACTTGCAAACAACCAAAGTGCAAGCAAAAGAGAACTGCTACAATTTTTTATTAGAATGACAAAGTGATGAAACTTGGTGTTAAGAGAACGGAATTCAAGAAGAGTCAATATATTATGTGATTTCATTCCTAATCTACATGGATGACAGTTTAGCTATGAAAAGACTGAAATTGGACACGTGGAATTTTCAAGAATGTTTACACATTTCCTTTATTCTCTTTCCCTTTCTTCTAGTAGATTGCTCGACACAGAAAGATGACAAGGGGAGGAAAAACTAAAAGAAGAAAGGAAGGAAGAAACAATCAAAGGAAGAGAAAGAAGAGAAAGAAGAAAAAAAAAGAAAAGAAGTTATAAGGGAAAGGAAAAAGGAGAAAAACGAAAGAAGGGAAGGGAGAAAAAGAAGGGAAAAAAGAAAGGGTGAAACACATAAAGAAAGAGAGGAAACGAGGAAAAGAAGATTCTTTTAAATATTTTTTAAATTCTTAGAAAATCTTTATTTTCTGATAATGCTCATAATTTTTCCAAAATATCACTTTTTGAAAGAATTTCCAATAAATTCTCAAGACCGATAATGCAATCCTGGTTTTACACTAGCATATCATCACTTGCTGCCTAAAACAAATAAACAGCTTGCCTGGTAGCGGTGGTATTGATCAACAGCAACATCCCCATTACTCCCATCTAAGATTTTGCCTAGAATATCAAAAGGAATTGGACATAAATAAGTTTTTGTAAGATATAAATACATCAAGACCATATAGAGATTTATCCAAGAAAAGAGAGCTAGAGAGAGAGAAGTAAATAATAGGAGTAAATAAATGCCCTTTGTGTGTGAGAAGACATCCCAGATACTGTCACCCCTTCCATCTTTGCTAGCAGCACCTTCAACCTATAAAAAAAGGTATTATAAGAATTTACTCCACACAAGGAATTTGCAAAACTACGTATCCTAACATAATTTGAAACAAAACTCATAAGAATTACCTCATCCACAACACTACAACAATAGAACACAGAAAATGTTCATTCCAATTACACACCTTGTAATCAAAAGCCCCACCTAGGCACCATGTACGTTTTCCAAGAAGCAAGCTAGTTCCTAGGGCTGCCTTGGAATCCATCCTCCAAAACTATGTTTAGGCACGTTTGGGTGACATGAAACCTGGGTTGAAGACCTGGTTTACAAAAGGGGAGTCAATAACCTCCACCCCACCCCCCTCTGAAGAACCCCCACCAACATCCAGGTTATTCACAAAAATTCTGTGTTTTGGGTGTGTCATCCAAACACATCCAACACGTCTTCACCCCACTGGTGGATCTTCCCCCTAACAAAGTTCACGATCATAAAATTGAGCTACACCAGGGTGCTGCTGCCAATAAAGGGAGGCTTTACTGCTACGGTAGAGTGGAGAGGGAGGCCTTAGAAAGTATGGTACAGAAGATGCTGAAATCATGGGTAATTAGGCCCAGCCACGGTCCATTTGCTTTGCCCACTTTACTAGTGAAAAAGAAGGATGGTAATTGGTAGCTAGCGATTTTTTGTTGACTATAGGGGACTCAATGCCATAGCCGTGAAGGACCAACATCCTATTCCAGCTATCGATGACTTGTTGGACGAACTCCATGAAGGAGTGTATTTCTCAAAGCTGAATTTAAGGTCCAGATATCACCAGATTCGTGTGACTGCAGGAGGACGCACCAAAAACAGCTTTTGTCACCCATGACGGGCACTATGAATTCACTGTCATGCCATTCAGGTTGACAAAATCCTCAGCCACCTTTCAATCGGTTATGAATGATATATTTCGGCCATTTCTGTGCAGATTTCTCTTAGTCTTTCTCGACGATATATTGGTGTACAGCAAGGAGGAAGAAAAGCATCTCTATCATCTGCACACAGTCCTATCAGTGCTGAGAAAGAATCAGCTCAAGGCAAAAATAAGTAAATGTACGTTTGGAACCAGATAGGTTTCTTATCTAGGGCATGTGATCAGCGAAGGGCAGGTCAGTATGGAAGAAGATAAGGTGGCTGCAGTCTGCGATTGGAGACAGCCACAGACAGTGAGTGAGCTGAGGGGGTTCCTAGGTCTGGCAGGTTACTACTGTAAATTTGTCCAGAAATATGGAATAATAGTAGCACCCTTGACTGCCCTCACCAAAAAGGGGAAATTTCGATGGAATGATAAGGCCGAGGGGGCCTTCAATGTGCTAAAAAGGGCAGTCACCACAGCATCCGTCTTACAGATGCCTGATTATAAAGTTACCTTTGTGGTAGAAGCCTACGTCTCTAATGTGGTAGTGGGTGCAGCGCCGAGTCACACGGACGCTGCAAAGTGACAGCCGCACCTGTGTCGACACAACTCGGGTGCAGGTGCGGACACGGGTGCGACTCGGATTCACACCCAACACAAGTCAACAAGAGTCGGCTGCGGCTGCCCGCACCCGATCATTTTCATCCATTTTGGACACGCACCCTACTTGCGTTTGACTCGAGTCAACTGCGGTCAAACAACGTCAAGCCTATTTTCATCATTTTTCAATATTTTTATTTTAAAAATTTTTAAAGTTAAAAAGAAGGTTTAGGGCATGGTCGTATACCCTCTTCCTCTCCGCCCGTGCGCTCTTCCCTTGCGTGGGTTTTGGTGGTTTCATTGAAGCATCCAGCAGAATGGAAAGTCATTTCCGGTGACTGAGGGGGTCAAATGACAGCCGGCTTTAATGTGCGATGGGCCTTCGAGTGGAACAGAAGACTACGTATGCATCTTTCTCAACCCTATTTTTGACAAAACGGTTGTTTTGTGTTTGACTGTTAGTTTTTTCACTTTCTCAGTTTTGTGTTTTGCTGCAATGACTGTTTCTTGTTTAGCATTTTTCTTTTATTTATGTGTTCTGTCATGGTTTTGTTGCTTTTTGTTTACTTGTTTAATGTTTGTACTATGTAAGCATGTTAATGTTTGATATGTTACATTCATATAGGTGTTGTACGTATCGTACGATACGACCCCGTATCGTACGATACGTATCGTACCATTTTGAATTTACGGTACGATACACCCCCCGTATCGTAAAAAGGGGGTGTATCGCACGTATCATGCGATACAGGTCCCGTATCGTACGATACGGGGCGATACGCCCCGTATCGCACGATACGGGCAAATTTTCAAAAAGGGGCACCCGAGCGCCCCCTTTTTCACTTTTTCTTTAAAACGAGCGAGGCTTCTTCATTTCTAACGTTTGGTTTGTGCGTCCAAGAGGGGAGATCATCAATTTTCACCGTGAAAACATCGATTTTCACCGTGAAATCGAAGATTGAAGGGTCGATTTGTGCGTGTGTGGTTGATTTTCGTTGGAAGGAAAGGGGTTTTCTTCATTTCTTCTTCGTAAGGTATGAAATCTTATGTTTTTAACTTTTTACCATGTATTGTTAATTTTTTACCGTATAATCGTAGATTGAAAGACTTTGAGTGTTTTTCATTAAGTTTACCATAGGATTTCATTTTTTTTTATTTTTGAAGATATGGATCGGGATCCTACATGGCAATGGTGCGCCCGGGTGAAGGAGAACAACCGTTTGAGACTGAAATGTAACTTTTGTGGGAATACATTGTCAGGAGGTATTAGTAGAATGAAACACCATTTGGCAGGGACCTCCAAAGATGTAGCAGCTTGTGTTGGAGGACCAAACAAACCATTGCCTCCATTTGTGCGTCAGCAGTGTTTAGATATGCTTCATGCTTTACATCAAAAGAGAATACAAAAAGAAATTGATGAAGCAGAGGTAGGCTATAATGTGCCTTTGGAAGATGAAGAAGAAGAAGAAGAAGCTTATGAATGTGATGATGATGACGAAATTGACGATAACGGTCTAAGAACAGATTTGGACACCTCAAGAGGACGAGGTAGAGATCGTAGAGGAAAAGGGATCATGTATGAAGGAGGTCAGAGTACGGGAAGAAAGAGAAGAGGGACATCAGATATTAGGGCCAGACGTGGTACGCGACCACCTAGTGGTAGAGTTCCTACTGGTAGGTCTAGTGTTGGCTCTATTAAGAGTTTTTTCCC
>JAANDH010002444.1:0-10435 GCA_011799765.1 Nymphaea thermarum | reverse complement strand
AATATCACTCTTGAATCTCTCACTAACTCAACAAGGCAATACACAAGAGTCCTCTAACAAGAGGATAAGGAAAATATATTGATCTTCAGCCAAACAAGGCAAAATACTACAAGATGTGGCTTAACAAGCCATAACCTAAAAGGGGACAACAGTCCCTTATTTATAATACAAGGGAAGAAGAGAGGAGGAGGGGAAATGGTTGTTGGGCCATTTTGGAGAGAGGCCCAACAGCTAGTTCCCCTCTTAAATAATAAAAAAGGTGTAAAAAGAAATAGAAAAATACATAAAAGAAAAAGGAAAATTACAAATATGACCTAGGTACCCTAACATATACACATATCTATATATGTAAGACATATATTAGCACACTAATATATGTAATGTACATGCACATAGATATATATATATATATATATATATATATATATATATAGGAATAGATACATTCTAACAATATTTCCATATGTCGGTGCACACCTTCATACAAGTAGTTCAAGTATAATGAACATTCCTTACAAATTAACATATTGTATCGTGGTACTTACTAGTTTCAGTTTCTCAAAAAGAATAAGAAAATTTTAGCCAATAATTTGATGATCATCGAAAGAAGAAAGTTTTGACAGGAACACATTATAAGTCATAAAAAGTTCTCAAGGAAATAAACGACATTGAAGTTTAGGAATTGTTACTCACTTTGACCCCCAAGTAAAAACAAGAGCTTATCAAGAATCAATTGAAAAAAAAAAGACTTAGTTGACTCAAGAAAAACAGGAAAAATGTAAAAAAAAATTAAAAGATGGGTTTCAGGCAAATGTAGTCGTTCCACTAGATAAGTATTCGAAAGTATCAAGCAGACATAAAACTGACTTGTGTTTATTCTGTAAAATTGCATGGTCTACGAACATTTGTCTATGACTTCCAAATCCTTCTAAGCTTGAGCAAGTAAGTTAAAGGATGTTCTACACCTAATACCCTATGGCCAACTGGTTTGGGAGCTACCAACCCAAAACTCGTTACAAGGGTTCGGTAGAAAGCCCGATAGATATGACCTTGCACATGACAATGCTACATGACTACCAAAGTAATTGAGCCCTATAATAGCCTATGGGTGGTGAGATATTTCCCCTACGGATGAAGGTCAACCTAAAATATCAAGAAAACAAGAACAAGAGAGCCAAAAATAGCCAAATTTGAGAATAAAATGAGTAACATGCCAGCCTAAAAAACCAAGGGAGCGATCAAATCAAAGAAATTCTCGAAAGATTAAAACATAAGCTTTTTGTGATTACAAAGGGAGTCAAGATAATGACAAATCATGCACTAATAAACCCAATGACATAGAGAGCTACTCTTCTTTGCTTATCATGTAGAAATGGATGAATATTCATCTCAATGAATCTCAACATTGGCTAAAAGAATTTGTCATTGCAGTAAATGAAATCATACAAGTCCTTACAAGATACAAGCAGTCAAATTTTAGAAGCATTTTACAATTCCACAAGTCTTTTAGAAGCACTCACATTTATGTGAGATTTTCATGCTATGGCGCATACAAGTATATGAGCACATGGATTCCATTGCATGAGTTTTATAAAAATCTTCACAAGCACTCACATTTTATGTGAAATTTTCTCTCTTCAATGCACAAGTACTCAAATAAATTTCACAAGAATTTTCAAAAATTTTCATAAGCATCGCACCAGTATCCATACTAGGGTTTTTTATATATACTTCAAAATAAATTTTCCTTTTCAAACTTTCAAATTCAATCATCCTGATTTGAGTTCAATTCAGTTTTGAGTGTTTGCTCTCTCTTATTTTTATGGGTTTGAGTTAAATTTAAACTCAACCCGAAAGAGTAAACTGAAACTGAGCTACGACCATATTTATCATGCATAAATCAAGCTTCCTTTAATTTGGATTGAGTTTATTCAACTCGCATTGAGTTCAATTCAATTCTGAGTGCTTTCTCTTTTCTGTTTTTAGGGGTTTGAGCTAAATTTGAGCTCAACCTGATAGAGTGAGATGAAATAGAGTTGGGATTATGTTTATCATGTATAAATCAATACTCCCTTAGTTCAGTTTGAATTAATTCTTTTTTGTTCGAGTTCAACTCATTCTTGAAAGCCATTGATCTCATTCTTACTACTTGCTACACTCTAGAAACTACTGTCGAACTTAATTTTGCAAAACTAAAGCAAATGTTTTTGATCTTTCAGTGTGTCCTTATAGGTAAGAAAATTTTTGAAGTACTTCCAGCTCTACTAGTGAAAATTCCAATAAAAATCAGATTTTATGGCATTCCTCTATTTATCTTTTTGAACATGTCGCGTATGACTTGGTAAAAACTTGTTTTCGATTTTTAGACCAGTCTGAGAGGAATTTTTGAGCAAGATTTTAACCAGAGCCTATATAGGAGTCTGGCCAGAGGCTAGTTCATTGAGATTGAGAAAATCCATCTAGAACTCTAGAAATACACATAATGGCAAAATGGTCATTTTATTTTACATAAATATAAGATATAGGTCACATGTACCTTGGTCTATGATTTTCTTTGGTGAACCTTAGTTCAAGCTCATCTCTTTATTTGAGGTCATTTCAACCAAAATCACACACAAAGGTATTTTGGTCATTTTTTATCATGCACACATTTTTTTCATAAAACCAAAACTTAGGAGCCATATAAACTTAAGTTAGCTTTTCATATACATTTCATGAATCTGGTAGACTTAAGCCCAGGATTACCCCTCTCATTAAATCTGAATCTTCCAAAAGTAGCACTTAGGCTAAGTCTGCACTCAACCTAAGTCGAGTCGAGTCCATGTCATAAAGCTTGAACCCACTTAGCCCAGGTCAAGCCAGGTCCAAAGTTCACATTTCAATTTCAGATTTTTGATCCAAATCATAAACCGAAATCTTATTTCCATATCTATATCTCATATCCAAGTCTTTGATATGAAATCTATCTTTATATAGATCTAGAAAAACCGTTATTCTTATTTTAGATTCATTATTTTGTAGTTCTTTTTCTTCAGGTGAAATTTCCTTCAACCTCAAAAGATAGACAAGGTTCTTTGTCATTAATAGCCATAATTCAATGTTGCAATAAAAATTCTGCCTGCATTATAAAAAAACACAAACATGCAACATGATAAACGTATTATCAATTCAAATTTAGCAAGCTAAAAAAAAGTTGCATGAGAATAGAAATAGCTAAGGTCATGTTGCATATAACAAGATTGTAAAAATGAATATATATATATATATATATATATATATATATATATATATATATATATATATATATCTTTCCCAAAAATGCATATGCTTTGATGCTCCAAGTTGGTCCCTACTCATTTTCAAGACTAATCAAAACTAACGTGCGATCATAAGCTCAAGGCTGGTGGAGTTCAAATGTAACATGATCCCAGCACTGGTAGCCCCAGGCTCATTTCACACCATCCATTCACATAACAAAGATATAGGTGCTTTTATGTAATTTTTTTCAACATGTAGACCATAATAAATGAGATATATTACATGTATTTGCCTTCAATTTTTTTGTACGGAATTTTGAGAGACGGGATCCAACCTGTTGATACGAGGACTGACCATTCCTGGTACCTTTAGCAAGGGTAATCGGCCCAAGAACTAGACTAAATGTTCCATTTTCTAAGTCTAAATGTTGTCCAAAACCTAAAAAAGCAAACATATCTTAATTTTGAAATCATGCACGTTTTAAAATCTAAATAGATCTTAGAAATAGACTTATGAACAAGAAGAATAAATTTTTAATATTTGCTTATGTCTTGGATTATCATAGATCAATGCAAATCGATGTCCTAAATCTAACATGATGCATGCAAAAACTAAGTCATGTAGACCACAAGTCCACTTTCTATTAAGACTAGGATGTAGGACATGGACTTATTAGGAGAAAACTAGATCTGAATCGAAGATTTATAATCATGATATGAGAAATTTTGTATAATTCTTAACCTAAATTTGAAATAGCAGACACTGTAGAAGTCAAAATATCATTTCATATGATCGATAATCATGATCCAAAATCCAAGATCAAAGATCTAGTAAGTTTGATCTTATATTCATGATTGGATTTTTTAAGATTCAAATTATGAAAAGATAGATCCAAATTTGATGATTACAGGGTTCAAAATCTTATATTTGGGTTTGATTTTGTGCGGATCGATCCTAGGTTTATGATCAAATATTCATTTGTTTATAAATTCAATCCAAGACCTAAAATTTAAGAATAAGATCTGAAATCCAAGATCCAAAATCTAAAGCAAAAAATCCGAAATCCATAATCTAAAAGTTATGATCTTGAGACTCGTATGTGAATTCTGATTCAAAATCCAAAGTCTAAAATCCAAAATCCAAAATCTATGACTAGAGATCCAAAATCTGAGATACAAGATCCATAATCTAATACTTGTGATCCAAAATCTAATACTTGAGATCCAAATCCAAGTAGGTCAGACTTGGCCTAATGACATGGTTTAGATGCACATAAGGTTTATGATATGAATCCAATACTTGGAATTGAAATCAAATATCCAAATGGGATAGGGTAAGTTGGTCAAACTGACTTGGTTCAATCTTGCCTACACTAGGTCTTAGTCCAACCATGTGATATATGATATATCCTTCATTCATTTCATAAGAATGAGTGTCTAAAAGAGCTTGACTAGATCTAGGATATGGGACTAGGTTCATATGTAGTATACTGGGTCTAAGACAGATCTAAACTAGGTCTTAGAGAATTGAGTTAGGTTTGGACTGCATGCCTACATGACCTAGGTTTTTTAAATTAAAAGAGATAGCTTTTTCAAAGCATTTTATAGGAAACTATTATTTGAAATGATTATTTATGAGGATCATGCTAGATTAAGGTTTTCACATACCTAAACTGTTATGCACATGGTATGCTACTTGGTGACCAAGTCTGGTTTCAAACAAAGGGTGCATGTAGGTGCAAGGTGGTTCAGTGCATGTTAAAACAAAGGTGCAATGTAAAATGTAAAGAAAACATAAAAAAAAAACTATATTTTATATGCATACTTTAAGTAAAACTAAGTAAATAAAAGCAAAGAATTTAAAAGAAAAAAACAAGGGAGAGAGGGGCATACCTGACCCCTATGCCTACCTTAAATACATACTGACCCTTATAGCTACCCTAATGACATTAAAATAAATCTAATCTAGAAAATAAATATGCTAACTACAACATTATTAATTTAACTAAGAAAATAAACTAAGCTAGACATGCTAAAAGGAAAAAAAAAAAAAAAACTATACTAAACATGGTAAAAGCAAAAAAGAAGGCTAGAAGCACCATTAAACTGGGCCATAGCATTTCTTGAAGGCTAGAAGCACCGGAAAAGCCCTGTAGGGTCTGTTCCTGTTGCACCAGGTGGCTGAGCAGAAAGCTGCCTCCCCACGTTCTGTACTTAGATACCGCCTGTATGCGTATCAGCAACTCAAAGCTGGCCATGGATCTTAGTTCAACAGGAATTTCTATTGTCATTATTGTCAAAAATATTGTTGTGTTTGTCGGCAATATTCTTTTAGTATTAATTAGAAAATCTATTTTTTTAAGAAAAATATTGATAACATATGAAATTTTGAATTTACTACCAATTTTCTTACAAAAACAGTGATCCAAATTCAAAATTTCTAGTAACATATTAAATAAACCTTTAAAAAATTAAAATGGATTATTTTTTTTTTTAATAAAAGAGAAAGTGCTGGTATTTATGATGGTTTAGTTCAGTAAAAGTAAAACTAGTATACGGACGGACAAATCGACTCTTCAATCGGACTCAAAATATGTCAATGATCGAATGAATTTCGGCGAGTGACTTGAGAGTGCCTTCTTAACAGTTGTCAACAGCTTGAAGACAGGAAACGCCTGCCTCATTATCAGGAAGGATAAAGCAATGGGAGCTCCTGCGACCAATCAAGAGGGACACTGCATGAAGCTCCAGCTGCTACCGAGTGTCTTGTGAGCGGTATTCGTATGCCAACACCTACTTGTGTTCTATCAGGATCTTCTATGTTTCAGGTATGTAAAATTGCGAATGATAAAATAGTTTAATATGGTCATGCATTAAGCTTTTCAAGTATGGGTACCAGAATCAAGGAGTAAGAATGGATATGCTCATCCAAATGCTAGTTGTGACCACTCATGCACGAGCACGCATAACACACACGCCCATGGACACGTCTATAAACATGAAAATCCCCACGCTCAATATTATAAACACAAAACTTTTCTCAAGGTTGTGCCCTTTTTCTTTCTTATTTGATAGAAAAGAAGACTTCCTTTTGCTTTCAAATAAGGAAAAAAATGGGGGACTGAGCTGCTACCCCCTCTTCTGTGCCTTTATGGATAAGCAGGTCAATAAGGAAGAGTAGACACCACCCCCTTTCTTGTTCTCCTGCTTGTGTGTGTGTGTGTGTGTATATATACATATATATATATATATATAACCATGTCCGTTTTAGACTTTTCTGTGACCGACACACTACCAACACTCATTAAGTGTTCCCTGCCTCATAGCAGAGAAATGTACAATGTGTCGACGGTCATAGAACACTTCAACTAATATGGATGATTTGAAACACACCAAAAAAAAGTAGCATGCAAAATTTAGACTGCGTACACAAGGCTATTCAATTGACAATTCCTCACGACCCCTGATCTTTGTGAGTCTTGACTTTTTCAATAGCCTCAATCATTTCTTCAAATGATTTCTGCATAAATTAACCAAACCATACTTCAGAACTGGATCAAAGCTACAAATTCTATATAGACATGACTGATAAGCAAAGTGAATGGATTTGTATCATAACATCACTGCGCATACGCGTGATCTTTGACATAGTTACCATTTTCTATACCACACCAACTATGGTCATGCTCAGGTTATAAAGTTAAATCTAACAAAGTGCACCACCATGAGTAATTTATACTAGTTGAATCAAGGAAAAGCATTTTCAAATCATACTGAACCAAACGAAGATCCGAAAACAAGATTATTTCTTTCCACCAAGCTGGGTGCTTCACTAGAAAGTGACAAGTATGCTGAATATAAGGAGTCCTTTCTTTTTCTTTATTCACAACAAAAAAGTAAGCCTATGAGGTTTTTCAATGACATGGGACACTTATTTTGGGAATATTGGCATTCCATGCAGCGTGTGAGGCCGACACTCCATGCGAACAAAGAAAGTGGAAATCAGTGTTCTGCACGGCATGCAGATTCTGCATTCTGCCAAAATGGTGGATGTGAAATAGCAAACTATGTACATCTCCTTTGCGAAAAGGAGGTGTGCAATTTGCTGCCTTCAAACACTGATAGAGGCTAGTCTATGGACTGAAGTACTGTTCCTGGCAAGTCAAGAATGACATCTCCTTCATGGCAATTCGGGAATGGCATTCAAAAAGCTCTAATTACGCATGGATCATTGAACTGGCAAAGAATGAAAAAGGAGAATATGTGAATGTCATACCCCTGAGTTGTTGATCCGCCAGAGTGCCTCTCCACTCCTTTCAACAATGACTGCACCACCTAAGAGGACACTGAAAATGGAAAGTGCAGCCATTCTTAGCTCTTTAAGTAGCTTGGTTAACATTGAAAAGAATAAAGGGACAGGAGTGACAGTGCTTCTATCCAACCTCAATCATTCAACAAGCACTAAGCCCTCTTTACTCCTTCCCTCCACTTGGAAGTAGAGGACTTATGAAAGTAGAACCAGGAATACATAGAACGATCAAACAATGAAACAAATGAAAATAATGAGGGAGGGAGAGAGGAATAAGAAAAGTTCATAGCAGCCCTGCTCGTAGCAAAAGGTTATGACATTCCCCTGTTAATTTCAATTCATTACAATGTAATCTTTATTATGACAATGACAAATTGTTATTTTCAGTGTGATGGTGGTGGTGAATTTATTTCTAATGAATTTACTGATTACTAAATAAATCATGGGATCACTAGACACATATCATGCCCACATACACCTCAGCAAAATGGAATTGCTGAAAGGAAACATCGGCATATTGTTGAAAGTGCGCTTAGCATGATGCATGACACAGACTTACCTATGACGTTGTGGACCGAGGCCTTTCATACGGCTGTTCATGTTATAAATCGTCTACCATTGGCTCTACTAGATGGGAAATCACCACTTTATATTGCATCAGGAACAGCCACGTTATGATGAATTGCGAGTTTTCGGATGTGTGTGTTACGTGCACATTGACGTTTCATTAAGAAACAAATTTCAAGATCGTGCTATGTTGTGCCGATTTATAGGGTATGCTGAAAACTACAAGGGCTATAGATGTTATAACCCTAAAACGGGGCGTGTGCATATTTCACGGCATGTTGTTTTTGATGAAAGCAGGTTACAGGATCCAAAGTCCTAAAACTCTAAGTCCTAAGATTCTATAAAATTTTCAAGTTTAAAATTGTGATGGATACTTATTAAGTTATCTTGAATATCTGATTTCTTATTTTTGAATGTGTTGTTGATACACATGATTGTTCCTTATGTATGATGATCTTTTTTTATATTTGAATACATTTTTCTTGATTTCTGATTTTTTTTTATTTTTTCCGATTTTTAATTATTTTTCTCTATTTTTTTCTTATTTTTAAATATTTTTTAAAATTAAAAAATTAATTTTACGATACGCTACGTTACGTTTGCGATACGTTACGATACAATGTATAGGTCGGCCCAACTGATACACAATACGCTACGCCTTTTATAACATTGCGTGCTAACAAGCACGATACACCACCTGTTTATGATACAAGTGGTGTATTGTATCGCCTTTTGTAAATGTGACGATACATATCATACGATAAGGCCCCGTATCGTATGATACGTACAACACTGTTCCTGCCCTCTTCCTCTCCTCTACTTCTTTTTTTTGTCCTTCTCTTCTCATTGATCTCTAAGGGAGTGGAAGTGCAGTGGGTCGTGGTTTGTCACACCCCGACCTTTTCACACTCAAACATTTTTTTTCTAAACATAAAGCATCGAGGTGTGACTACACAACAATTCAAAAAAACGATGAGTCAAACAATTCAAAACAATGGGGCGAACTTTCATTTATATAACCATTTTGTTTCATACAAAACTACATCTATGTGTATAACCAAAAATGCCCCAACTATATGATTGATGTCTAACAAAAACAAGACATCAATACAAATAAACCAAGACGCGCCGGCACTAAACAAGAAAATAAAACCCAAAACCTCCCCAGTAGGACGTGAATGAAGCCATCTGCTCAACCTGCTGCCCCGGGTCCGCCAAAACCTGAAAAAGAAAACAACTGAAGGCTCAACCTTCGCAGTATGGCAACAAGCCAGGAAAATACCAAACCCTTTCATGTAGGGCTCAAATAAGAGAACAAATATCAAAATCATCTATCATCATGTCGTGTCACAGTATAACACGTAAAGGCCACTTAATGGCCGCACCAACACAATTTCAATCTCATGCAAGGCCTGCTTAAACATAACACTTGCATTCATATCATTCACATGCACATCAATCTCATACATTCAATCATTTACATTACATTTTCATTAATTTTAGTGAATTAGCAGTTCCTGTGGGTGCAACACAGGCACGTGCACACCATGGGCGGCCTACAGCCGAGAGACAACCTCCGTGGTGGCCCATAACAATATGGATCCATTTCATCCGCTGCAGCGGTAGAGCACTCAACCCTGGATGTGTGAATTCCAAGGAGAGATACTCAGCCTTCCCTAGGACACCCAGGTTGGGAAGGCGGGAGCCCACGCTCCAAGCACAACACACAACAGTACTCTGGGGCCTTGCACCGCCTGCGCTCCGAACAGGCGAGACCAATGGCGAAAAGGGGACGTCTCCCAAACACATAGCCACATCCCACTGGCCTCTCATCTCTTAATCATTTGTTATTATCATTAGAATAATGCATTCACAAACTGACTGGCTAGCTCATGAGGTTGGTACACTCCATGAGTGCACTCACACCTCCAATTGCCTCCACACGAGGTCTACACATAACACTAACCGTCATAGCTAGCCGTCATACAATATGGGTACAATTACCCTTCAATCCATTCATTTGTGTTAAGATATGTTTATATTCAGCTTTAGGCGTAAGAGGGCACTTCTGTAATATTTTTATCTTTTATGGTTCTCTTGTATGTTCACCCTCTCCTCTAGTCTATATAAAGAGGAGTTAGGGCTAATTTCAAATCAATCAAGTTTTCTCTCTTCGATTTTATCATGGTATCAGAGCCACAGCCGCCTCCTCCTTGGCGAGTCGTCGCCGACTGAATGACTCTAGCCTCCTGCTCACAACCGATCATCGCCCAGCACTGTTCATCCGCACTGTTCATCTGGC
>JAANDH010002442.1:0-10444 GCA_011799765.1 Nymphaea thermarum | reverse complement strand
TTTGTATAGTGCCGGCGCGTCTTGTGTTGTTGTAGTGATGTCGTATCTTGTTAGGCATCAATGTTAAGATTTTGGGGCATTTTGTCATGTATAGAAATGTGTTTTGTATGAAGTGAAATGCTTATATCAATGAAAGTCGCCCCATTGTTTTGTATTGCTTGGCTCATTATCCTCTTGAATGGTTGTCGTCACGCCTCGATGCTTTATGTTTAGGAAGAAAAAAAAAATTTGAGTGTCAAAAGTTCGGGGTGTGACATAAATTGAGGAACAATTCCATGTTTTGAGTAAAATTGGAAAAGGTTGGACGATTTGAATTCCAAAGCATTGTCAGTGCAAGCAGCCTTAACAGAAAGTCCAAATTGAGTCTTTATTTCAATAGTAAGATTTTGAAGAATACATATAGCAGGAAAACGTTCCTTCAAAAGTAAAACCCAACTAACACGAGAAAAATCATCTACTACGACTAGATAATACCAAAATTTAGACTGGCTAGCAGTATGGCTAGGCTCCTATACATCGACATGAAGTAAATCAAATAGACTATGACTTGAATGATTTAGACTCGAATGAAAACTACTCCTAGTGTGTTTCCCAAGTTGACAGGCTTCACACTGGAGTGACTCTGACACAGAAAGTTGAGGAAATAAGCAACGAAGTTTTGACACTGATGGATGTCCAAATCTGAGATGCCACTGAAGACTGGTAGGTTTGGATGGGACTGATGTAGCAACTGTATCCATGTTTTTAGATAGGAAATAGACTCCCCCTCATTCATGGCCTCCACCAATCATCCTCCCAGTCTACAAGTCCTGAAACCAAACACGAACCAAGATAAAAAATGACTCTACAGTTCAAATCATGAATCAGCCCTTTAAATGAGAGAAGGTGAGTGAAAAAGTCAAGAGAAAACAACACGTTATTCACAGTTAAACAATCAGAAATTTTCACACTGCCCCAGCCGATAATGGCAAAGAATCTCCTGTCTGCAAGCTTCACCTATCTAGGTTGAGGAAAATGGTGAAGCACAGTGAATAAGTTTGGTTGACTGCAAAAGTGCTTGGAGGCTCCAGAATCAATCATCCATGACATACCTGGATCTTGGTTCTACATAGAGGAGAAAAGATGCCAATGCGAAAGATGAGGCTTTCTGAGCCAGAAATTGTTCATACTCTGATTTACTCATACTAACAGTGGAACCGCCAAAAAAATTTTGTCAAGAATGATTGCTACCAAAAAAATCTTACAGATGAAGACTGCCTCAAGACTGTCGTTGCTTCCGTTGTTCCCACATCAACTTCTCCAACAGCAAGTCCACATCTTATTGTTCCACACTGATTAGTATCAACACACCATCTCCAGCAGTTGTTGTTCCACCAACAGCAATGTCAAACACCCATCTCCAACAGCGTCAGCCTTCTCCACGATCAGAAAAAACTGTTGTACACGTTCTATCAATGGGTCTGATCACGTGTTCCACATAGGCGTGATCAGACTCCACCAACCAGCGAGCAGTAGAGAAGAAGAAGAAGACGAGAGGAAAGAGCAAGAAGAAGAAGACAAGAAAGGAGGGAAAGAGGTCTAAAATCACCGGAAGTCTACCAGTCGCCGACACATTGAAGGGATCACGCTGCTGGCTCTGATACCATGTTTTCGTGAGAGAAAAAGAGAGAAGAAAAACACACGTGAAAGGCAGCCATTAATCAGTCTCACTCAGCATGATTATTGATCTCTTACCCTAACCCTTAAGGGAGAATCAGGGTAAACAATAGAACTACAATGTAAACCAAAAAAATATTTAAAATTATTAAAGAACTGTCAGGTTCTTTAATATTCAAAAACCTTCCTCATCGTCAACAACGGTCAAATATAACAGTTTTCCTATCAGGATTCTTTAAGATCTACAGTCAAAAGGCTCTGATTCATCATCATGTATATGAATGTGGGGATTCATGGGAAGTGTGGCAGGTTTAGCCCCCAATAAACATGTTTCCTGCAGAAGATCAAGAACATATTTTCTTTGAGACACTACAACTCATTTACTACTACGGGCCACCTCAATACCAAGAAAATGATGGAGTTGTCTAAGGTCTTTTGTGACAAAGTGTTTCTGTAGAAACTCTTTTGTCTGAGCTATCTCTTGATTATTTTTCTCGGTGAAAACAATTTCATCAACATATACAATCAATATCACTATACCAGATTTGCGTTGCTTGATAAACAACGAGTAATCAAGTTGGGATCGTCAAAATCCACACTTAGATAAAACCTCAGTTAGCTTAAGAAACCATGCATGAGAACTCCGTAATTAAGTCCATAAATAGCCTTTTTCAATTTTCATACCTTGGAACACTCCCCCTGTCACTCAAAACCAGGTGGTTGCCACATATAAACGGTTTCAAAAAGATCGTCATACAGAAAGGCATTTTTCACACCCAGCTAAAATAGAGGTCACTCTCGCTGGACAGCAAGAGATATAAATTATAATCAATCGAATAGTGCCCAACCGAGCCACAGGCGAAATGGACTCAAAGAAGTCAACTCCATAAGTCCTTTCGCAACAAGACGTGCCTTGAACCATTCCACTGAACCATCAAAATGATACTTGATGGTGAACACCCATTTGGAGCCAACCACATCAATGTACATCGGTGGATCCACCAAGTCCCAAGTCTCCTGAGAGATAAGAGCATCAACTTCCTCATGCATGGCTTGTCTCCACCGTGAATCTAACAGGACATGATGGTGAGAAGATGGAATAATGTGACTAGACAGAACTCAATCAAACCGCACCACACTTGTCCTCAGATGGTCAGTAGAGACAGAATAAGAAATCAAATGTAGTGTGCACTGTTGCTTGCCCTTGCGAATAGGAATAGAGAGATCATCTACGGAGTGGCCATCATTCATACCTGAGTGAGTTTTATCAATGGAACCTACCTCTTGAGAAGGCGCTGGTGGGTGGTTGGGAGAGGTACCGAGACGACGAGTGTAAACTAATGGAGGATCGAGGAAACGTTCACGTGACATAGGTTGAGAAGGAGGGATCGACTCAAGTCACACTAGTGGAATAGGAAAAGGAACAGATACAGGCATCTCAGATGGAGAAGGACTAGAAGGGGAAAAATAAAACGAGACTCAAAGAATGTAACATCCGCAATAATAATGTCTTTCTTGGTCTGAGGATCAAAACACTTATATCCTTTTTTATTAGCAGAATAGTCAATAAATACACATTTGATGGCTCGACAGCGGGAACGGGAAGCGGGTGAGCAACTGGGCAGCAAGTATGTTTTTCTTCTTGGGAAGAGGATAACAGCATGGTTATGTCTTGGATAATGAATAGTGTGGATTCTTCTATTGCTCTTATCATTGCATATTACACCACTGCTAAGGAGATATGAGACTCTTTATATCAAACCTATTCACATGATAAGAATATGAGTAAAGTATTCCAGGTGAAAGAAGAATTATACAAACTTCAATACGATGATATGAGTTTGCCACAAAATTTTGCAGCTATCAAGGCCCTTTTTGAACTACTCAAATCCCTTAGACCTTCATGTAAGTCGTGCCATAAGACTCATTATGAGCAAAGTATGGCTTCAAAGTTTTTAGCAGGTCTCTGATGCAGAAAGAAATAAGATTAAGAAATCTTAGTTTAACTGCATCCACAACTAAGCTAATAACTAAACTAAAACTAACTAAAACTTAAGCAAACTATTAAAACCTATGTCACACAGACGCGGCTAAATAGGCCGCGTACCCGTGTCGACTCGCCGACACTACGACTCGGCTAGACACGGCAAACATTAAAAATTAAAAATTTAATGTTTTTTTTTTCATTTTATCAATTTTTTATGATGCATCCAGTTATTTCCATGAACAATCCTTTCAAATATTCAGTGATAAAACACATTTTCTCACAAGATTGTAAGAGTGAACTATTAATTTAATGTTTTTTTAATCTTATCATTTTTTAGAATATTTAATGTAGTCGTGTCCGCGTATCTGAAAATTTTGAAAATTGTCGTAGCCGCACCCGTATCCCCGTATCACATCCGCACCCGTGTGACATAGATTAAAACTAACTAAAACTTAAGCAAACTATGAAGAACAAGAAGAACAGAGGAAAAATAAGAAAACATTCATTTCATTTCAACTTCTTCACTGTGTTACAAAATGACCCACGTCCTATGTCACACGGGTACGGGTTACGGGTGCGGGTACGGGTACGAACCATTTTCAAAAAACGTGGGTACGGGGGTACGGCCGTACACACTAGGTTTTTCGGATTTTTTCTGATTTTAACTAGTTTTTTCGATTTTTTTTATATTTTTTCTGAATTTTTACTAGTTTTTTCGGATTTTTTAGATTTTTTCTGATTTTTTTAGCTTTTTTCTGAATTTTTCTGAATTTTTTAGAATTTTTCTGAATTTTTCTAATTTTTTAATATTTTTACCATGAAATTGGATCTGGAGCGAGTTGGCCCGGATCCGAAGTCGCTTCAGATCCAATTGCACTTCTTCGTTTAGTTTAGTCCTGTATCTAAGGTGGATGAAAAAATTCATCCCTTTAAAATAGTTTCATAGGTGCCTCTCTTGTGAAGAAGAGGGTGGCTGGCCTAAGAAGCTGGTGGCTGGAAAAGTTAAAAAAAATTGAACAAATAACATTTTAAAATGTAATAAAAGTTAAAAAAAATTGAACAAAAATGGACACGGTAAAAAAAAATGGACAAAAATGGACCCGGTCAATGTTGACCGTGTCCATTTTTGGACGGGTACGGACCTGGTACGCGTTGACCGTACCCGGTACGGTCAACGCGTACCGGGGCCGTACCCAGTACCGTACCGGTACCCGTACCAGTACCGGTAGGGTACGACCCCCTTTGGGACGTACCCATGTGACATAGCCCACGTCCCTTTATATAGAGAAAGGGATGGATTTTGGATTTGGATCCATTTAACAAGTACCAAAAATCTAATTAGATCCATTACATGATTTGATTATGCTTCCATCTTGCATCAGTCTCTCTCCAGAATATTCAATGGCTAAGGCTCAAATGCACACTGAGAGTGATATCTCTGGTTTGGCAAAGGCGTACAACGGGCTGAGTCATTTGGCTGTCACTCTATCTCAGTCTGTCAGTGATACACCCATGCCAGCATTGGCTGCTTCCAATGGACGTGGGTCATGTTCTTCCTCTGTCTCTAGAGGAAGAGGTATAGGTCGGGGGCTTGGAAGACGTGGCTGATTTCAATATATACCCATTGTGGGAAAATGGGTCATCTTGTGGACAGGTGTAGGGATATCTATGGTAGACCATCCGAAGGCTCACAAGGGAGAGGGTCTAAGACTCCCACCGAAAGAGGTACTTTATGAACAACCCCTACAGGAATGGCTCAGGCAGCAACCGTTGAAGAGAATCCAACTCACTGAGTCTTTCTGTCTCAGCCTGAGCAAGGCAGAATATGAACATATATTATCCCAAAGAGCTGCTTTATCTTCATCATCAGCCTCTACCTCGTTTGGAGTAGTTGGTTTGCTCTCTCCACAATTTCACATGACCCAGGTACAGTTTGGATTATTAATTTGGGTGCCTGGAGGCATCCTTGTAGCCAGCCATACTTGCTCTCTTCCTTGACCAAGTTTGATCAGCCACAGTTTGTTAAATTAACCAATGACGGATTCCTTTCCATTCTATAGAGTGGTGATGTTAAAATATCTCATTCCTTGAGTTTATCACATGTTTTATATACTCCAGAGTTTCCTACAAACCTATTGTCAGTGCAGCAGCTAACCACCTGTTTGAAATGTAAAGTCATGTTTAACCCTAATTCTTGTGTATTTCAGGACTTACAAAACTGAGAAGATGATTGGTGGAGACCATGAGCAAGAGGGAGTCAACTTAACGTCAACACCTATGGGTTCTACAGCTATTTCTGTGTCCCGAAAACCCACCCCATATCAGTGGCACCTGCGGTTGGGTCATCCTTCCCCATTGAAGTTGCACATATTCTTCCTAATATTTATGTGCCAGAGTACTTCGAGTGTGAAGTTTGCTAGCTTGGCAAACACACTTGAAGTGGTTTTCCTTCCAGTTTGAGTCCATCTAGTTAGTCTTTTTTATTTTATTCACGTTGATGTGTGCGGTCCCAATCAGTTTGCTAATAAGTCTAAGTTTTGTTATTATTTGGTTATTGTTGCTTTTTGTTGACAGACATGTCAGATGTCATGTATTCTCAAAAATTTCATTCTGAAAACAAAGACTCATTTCCTTCTCCTATCAAATGCATTCGCACTGATAAGCTTTAGAACTCAAAGCCTCCAATTTAATACAGTTTTACAACAATCATGGTATTCGACCTCAGTTTACATGTCCCCACACGTCTCAACAAAATGGGGATGTTGAGAGAAAACATTGCCAACTTCTAGATATGGCTCGTACCTTTATGTTGCATACTCGTCTCCCTACAGGCTTTTGGGGAGATGTCATACTGTTTGTTACCTAATCAATCATTTACCATCTTCATCTATTAAAAATGAAATCCCCAAGCGAATGTTTCCAAATCGACCTCTATTTCAGATTCCTGCAAAGGTATTTGGTTGTACCTGTTTTGTTCATGTTCTTGGCCCAAATAGGGATAAACTATTAGAATTTAAAGATAAGCTCCAATACAAGTATGTGTATATGTTTTTATATATATCATCATATATCTTAAACTCCTAGTAGTTTGATGTATGATTTGTATATATAAATATATGTATGTATGCATAGGCCTTTTTGTATTTATTTTCCTTTTAATGTTTTTGTACTTTTTTGTATATTTTCATTTCTTTTTATTAGCAAAGGGAACTAGCTGTTGGCTGCTCCCAACGGCTAGAAATCTAGCCGTTGGAGCTGCCTAACTGCTACCTCCTTTTTCTCCTTCTTTCTATCTTTCTTCCATAAATAAGGGACTTGGGTCCCTTGCTTAGTATGGGCTTCAAGGCCTGATTTTGTGTATTATTTGAGATTGATTACAAGTTTTTCAACTCTAGTTTAAGCCTTTGAGGTTTCTCTTTGTGTGATTTGTTGGAGTGGCTGGCATCTTCAAGAGTGAGACTCTTGAAGTGTTTCTATCATAAGTTCAGGCCTGATTTACATGGTATCAGAGCAGTCGTTTGGCTCTTCGTTTGCTGATTTTCAAAGTCTTGAAAAATCAGTCCTTGCTGCCAATTCGTAGCTGTGAATTGATATGCAGACTAATGGATTGATACATGTGGGAAGAAGAGGAAAGTCAAAGTGTTGTTAACTAATACCAGATATACAAAAGCTGTGAATTTGATACTAAAGGAAGATTCCAGGGTGTACAACCAAAGCTTATTCTCGAGATTCTAAAGCAGTCAGGTGAATGTTTATATATTTTCTGACTTTAGGAAGGAGAAAAAAACTATGAATCAGCTCAGACTGGAACATTCAAAGTTACACTTGCAGAATTTTCATAATAAAAAATCTGACGAAAGATTAACTCCAAAAAAATAATAGAAATGGAAGATGCTGACCAAGCTTTAATGGAAAAGAATATTAAGATGTCAACTACAAGGCTACTTCCAAATAAATATCGTCATAACAAACTTAAGACTACACCCTGTTATAGAAAATTTACTAGAAGAAAAAACAAACATAGAATATTAGAATGTCAACAAGTACCTTGCACAGGTTTCAAAGCTCTCCAGTGTGTGGCATCGTATAGGTGAAACAGAACCATGCAGGTCGTTCTCTTTATTTTTCATATATCTGTCTAAAGATGGGTTATACCAACATGGGCTTTGCACCGTAAATCCATTTCTTATTCCACAATCTTCTTGGCATGCCCCCATATCATAATCTGCCTTAACCAGTTGACAATTGATGCCAGATCTTATGACATGATTGTCCTTTCCTGACACATGATTCTCCAGGAAACCTCCATTTACAGGTTCTTCAGAGGTAGAAACTAGAATATTTACTTCAGAACATTCAGCAGGTTTATTGAACTCTCCAGTAGTTTGATGCATAAAAGTTTCTACGTCATTTCCTTTGTCACATTGTGTTTCAGCTGAAAGCAAATTGAGCACATCAATGCCTTCCGTGAGCCGCTCCAACCTTTCCTCAGTGAAAACGCTATTTACAACCAGAAAGTGCCAGTGAGAATGCAGTGGAAAAAGTAACGAACGACTTAATTGATCTCAGACACATTAAATGCACTTCTAGAAAATAATAAAACACATCAAGATTGTGCAGCTACTTTTTGCGATTAAGGTTGTGCATATAAAAATTTTCAACTCGAAATAGCTAGATATTTTAACTGAGCCACCCTTAATGCTTGGCTATGCTGCAAGGAAAATTTCTGTTTTATTTGCTTTGGGTGGACAAGTGGGTGAATCTCTCTCTCTCTCTCTCTCTCTCTCTCTCTCTCTCTCTCTCTCTCTCTCTCTCTGTGTGTGTGTTCGTGTGTGTGTGTGTGTGTGAGCCACCACAGATGCTTTGCCATGCTGCAAGGCAAATTTCTGGTTTCATCATTGAAAGAAACAGGTGAGTGAATCTCTCTCTCTCTCTCTCTCTCTCTTAGACCCACATTAATGATTGCCATGTCACAACGGAAATTTCTGATTATTTGCCTACCTAATATTTGGAGCAAAACAGAAGTACAGACACTGCTGATTTTATAGTTGATATATGCTCATTACAGTCAAGCAAGTTTCTCTCTCTTCCTTTCTTTTAATGCAGCTTGATTTTAGTCCTCACATTGGACGTTCCTATTTGGTGAAATTTCTTACCTTCTATTGGTATATATAGGTTTTGAATGAAATTAAAGAGAAAGTTGAAACAGTGAAATTGTTTAGGAGGAAGATGATGTCTCTTTCTCACTTGTTGTGGTTGGACATGATTTGTTTAATTTGCTCACTGATGAAATTTCCCCCTCCTTTGCTTATATATTTTCTGTAAATTTGTGTGTACATGTTCATCAGCTTATTGTTGCAACTATTTCTCTCATGAAAGGTGCTTAAGCGATCAAGCGTTGCAACACAAACTTGGTCTGGGGTTTTCTGAAGCAATCAGTCTTCACATCAACTACACACATTGCATATTTTTAAGGATTTTCTCTAAGGTCCTTTCCAAAGCATCAATAAATGAAGACAGCTCAAGTTTCTGAGAGAGTTTTTTCCAGACGTTGAAAAGTCTATGCATGAGATTAAGATGAAGGTCATCTGGAGGAATTTCAAATGTAAGGATAAGGAAGAAAATATTCAGTGGTAATAGATACATTGGGTTTGTCTTATAATAAAGAATCCCTTTACATCTGATGATTCTTTGTTCATTTATTTGATACTTGAATCTCACACTAGCATTTGATCCTTTATCTATGGAATGGTTGCGACTTGCAAGTGTTGTCACATAAGGATGACATTTGTCAGAATATTTTTCATGGCCAAATCTGGAATTTTTTGGTCTGTTGTTGAGGATATGAGTCTCCTGACAAATTGCAAGTGAGATTTTTCTGGGGTATTTTTCAGCAATTTTTTTCTCCAGAAAATCTTGGGATAAACTCAGAAAACTTAAAAAATGAAAATTTTCAAAAAATTAGGTAAAAATTAAATAAATCAGAAACTAATACAAAAACATAAATAAAACTAGATAAAAAGAATGTTAATGATGATAAAAATGAAAATGAAAAATAATTCGGTTTAAATTCTGTAGAAACACGTAACGAGATAGGGAGAAGGAAAAGAGACACACAATATACGTGGAAAACCTCAAAGAGAGGTGAAAACCCACGGAGAAGCTCTACCTAGGTGCACAACTGATAAGATGTTAATCTGATCCAGATCCAATGAAAAGTCATGTCTGTTACAAGAAGAAAAGTCATGTCTCTTAGGAAATGAAAAGACATGTCTCTTGAGAGATGAAAAGTCATCTCTCTTGAGAGATGAAAAGTCATGTATGTTGAAAGATGAAAAGTCATGTCCCTTGGGAACTAGAGACCCCTTATGTAACTCCTCTTGTAAATTGTGTGGAAGGATCACTATATAAATGGGTTGTGTGAGAATGTAACTCTCACCTCCCTTCCTCATTTCTCTTTTCCTACTCTCTCTCTTATCTTTCCTTTGCTCAATCTAGACGTGGGTTATACTTCGACACCCTAAATCTAACATGGTATCAGAGCAAAGTCTGGCTGGTTCTACCAAGGAGAATGTTTGAACTTTGAACAGACTTGAAATTCTTGGTTGGTTTTCTCTTATACTCCTTCTAACATTCTGCTCCTAATCCTTCATCTATCTTGACAACTCTCTTATATTTCTGTTCATATATATCTACGTTGATAGATATATAATGGATATTCTCTCACAATCCAATATGTCCTCCAACTTCTTGCCACACCTTATTTCTGAAAAACTGAACCACTCCAACTATCTTACCTGG
>JAANDH010002439.1:0-10502 GCA_011799765.1 Nymphaea thermarum | reverse complement strand
TTATTTGATATATACGCTCCAACTTGAGGGGGAGTGTTAAGATATGTTTATATTCAGCTTTAGGCGTAAGAGGGCACTTCTGTAATATTTTTATCTTTTATGGTTCTCTTGTACGTTCACCCTCTCCTCTAGTCTATATAAAGAGGAGTTAGGGCTAATTTCAAATCAATCAAGTTTTCTCTCTTCGATTTTATCAATTTGCATTATTGCCCACAACAATGAATATGCAACAAAACACAACATTCATATCAATTATCACATCAATCATATCTTTGAAAAACTTAGCCAAACCACAGAGAGTAGTATCGATCTGCGATTGACTCGTAGTTGTCCTATGCAGTTATCATTATATGATGCTTTCTAATGCATAATTGGGGTCGATGAGACACTCGACTCGATACCCCGCCTCATCTGTCCTAAACAGATATCGATTCTAGCATACACATGCAAATGCGTGACATTTTCAAAACAACTACTAATAATCTTTCAAACAATTCATATCGTATATCAAAGCATGAACAAACATACATATACTCATTCACAAGACAATCAATAAAGTCACATCACAATCCTAGGATCCCATGATCCTAGGAGCACACAATCACACATTTGCTCAGGCATGGATTTGCCTGGAATGTCGCCATACCTGTGGCGCGCTCACAAAACTCTTCAAAATTCCTCGAGCTTCGAACTCAAGGTCGACGGGACGAGCCCGGTGTACCTACAGACATAAACAAAAGGTAAGACTTCCACTAGGTACCTAAACAATTCAAACAAATACAAAACAAAATCCTTGAGGCACGTGTCATTGCCTCAAGAGGGTGTCGACGGGTAGTGTCGACCAACAAGCTCTCCAAAAGACCTCCTCCTTACATCTCGACGTTGCCACCAACATCAAGACCCAAAGTCATCAATCCATCCACCACTAATGCCTTTCTCGAAACTTTCTTTAATCAAGGCATCAACCCCAAAGGCACCTCCAACTTACATACGTTTTTCCTATTTAACTCCAAGACGCATCCATTCACAAGAATGTGTGCTACAAGCTCACCAAAACTGTCCTAAATCTTCCCCACAGCCATACAATCTCTACCATGCTTCCCTATTACTTCAAAAATCAACTCATCATGCTTAAATGATCATTATAGGCACGAATCAACGCTTCACCATCATAATCCCAAACTTTCCCCAAAAACAAAATCGTGAACATGCGTTCCAAATCATCAATTTTCAACTCTAACATGCACAACCAATAATTATACATGCTTTAATAGATAATATTCATTAATTTGAGCTTGATTAGGTCTCGCTCACCCCAAAACAATAGTCCGAACTGCTGCAACTCTTCCAGCAGCTACTTCAAGCGTCCGGTCAAGTGCCAATGCCCAAGATTGCTTGCTGCCGCTGCCAACCACACGCCCTACTTGCTGGTAAGAGAGGAAAAAATAGACTCCCCCAGCTACAAATCATTCAAACGACAAGGTACGATGAGAATTTGCGACAAGGAAAAGAAAATAAAGGTCTGCCGAGAGAGGAAGGCAGTTGGCAAGGCAAAAAGGAGGGGTTCGGTTGAGGAAGGCATCACACGGGTAGGGAGAGGGAGCAGTCAAGGGTAAAAAGAAAACGGGCAGTGGGGATGAGAGCGTGTGAGAAGGGAGAAGAAGGCATGAGAAGGAGGAAAAGAGATCGTGAGGGCATAGGGTGTTGATGGAGAGGGAGAATCGAGCAGGGGGGGGGGGGGGGGGGGGGGGGGGGGGGGGGGGGAAGGGGCTGCGCAGGAGGGAGAAAGAGAAGAATGAAGAGGGAAGAAGAAGGAAGAGGTTGGGGCTTACCGGAGCACCGCTGCCGTCGCCCTTCATCGCCGGCCCAAAGGTCTCCCCGACCAAACCCTAGCCGTCGGCTGCTTCTCCTGACTCCCAACCTTCTTGCAATGACACAGAGGAAGGAACGAAGAGGGAGACGAGGGAAAAGAACTCCCTCGCGTCGGGCTCCTTCACGCAACTGGATTCGGGTCCGGGTCTGGACCCGATCCGGTTCACCTGCAAAAGCCGAGCGTTACATGGTTTGGTGGGACCTAAAGCTTCATGAGGACCAGCGGTGATTAGATAAGTCTTGCTGTTGCTGATGAAGGGTGCAGATTAGAGTGGACGTCCATACAGCAGAATGTTAGTTGGAGAACTTGGGCATCATCTACTTGAAGCCGTTGATGTTGCTGTTGAAGACTCAGGCCCTAATTGATGTTGCTGAGGTTGCTGTTGAAGTTGCAACCCTGATTTGAAGGTGCTGCGGTAGTCGCTGATTTGACACAGGCCTAATCTGATGTTGCTGAGGTTGCTATTGAAGTCGCAAGTCTGATTTGAAGGTGCTGCTGTAGTCGCTGATTTGAGACTGTTTGTGCAGACGTCAGGTTAATCCTTTCTTACGGCGTTCAAAGTATCATTCAAATCCATGCTACAATTTGAGTTAGCAGTCCAAATCTAAGCCGTCATGATTTTTTTCATGAGAAGTTTAATGCTGCTGGATGTTAATTTTACCCTCTATATTGGTTCAGACTTCAGACTATTGAATATCCACCTTGCTATCCCCAATTTCTATCAGCTCATTCTTCCAATTTATGTTGATGTTGAAAGGAAATTAACATTACAATATGAAGTTTAGATATCTTCCCAGTATGATTACTCTAGTCTGTGGTATCTATTCCTAGATTTGGTGCAACAAGGTTCTTTTGTTCCTTCAGAAGTTGTGTGGCTGGCTGGATTTTGTTTATCAGTTCTGTTTTATGCTTCAACAAGATTGAATTTCTTGTAGTGTGGTGATTTGTGACAACTTAAGGTTGTTTAGTTATGCTAAGTTGAGGTTTTATTGGCGTTGTGGTTCTGATGGCTGCCAATAAGAATGATGAAGGCATACCTGCTCAAGGGGCCACTCGAAAATGAGGTGCTCCTCAGAATTCCAAGGAAAGGCCTTCTCAAATCCCTTTTCCAATGGGTCGACGGTTAATCTTGACCGCCCTGATTATAAAATATGGCCACGTAATTTTATGATGTCTGTGCTGAGGCACAGGAAAGATCATAGTATTGAAGATGAACCTGCACATAAAACTAACAAGTATGTCACATGGAAGGAAGATAACAGTATAGTCATGGATTGGATTATGAATAGTGTCCAGCCCCATATTGCTAGTGGACTTTGCTATTATAGGACTGCTAAGCGCATGTTGGAGTATCTACTGAAAACCTACTCCCATGACAAGAATGTGAGTCAAATCTTACAAGTGGAACAAGAAATCTTCAAGCTCCAACAAGGTGATCAAGACTTAACTCAGTACATTTTTGTAGTTAAGTCAATATATGAGAAGTTGAACACGTTGCGACCCCCATGTGAGACTTGTAAGTCCAATCAGGAGCATACTATGGTGGCACTGTTTCTTTCAAGTTTATCTTTAGATGATGCTGTGACGAAGGCACAAATGATGACTGGCTCAAAGATACTTGATCTAGATGAAGCCTATAACCGGTTGAGTCGCCCTGTGATTTCCTTGTCCCAAAGCCCTAGTGATCCTCCACTTCTGCTTTAGCTGTCTCAAGGGGTCGTGGACGTAGACCATTCTTCTCTACCCATGGGAGAGGAGGTGGCAGAGGCTCTGGAGGTAGAGGCTGATTCTAATGCATTATTGTGGCAAATCAAGACATCTAGAAGATAGATGTTGGGACAAACACCAACGACATAGATGGCATGGATAAGAACTATGTTGGATAGTTTTGGTGTTCAAGTAAAATTACCAATGGAGATGATGTGCGATAATAAGGCAGCAACACATATTGCTAATAATCCAATCCATATTTTCATGAAAGGATAGAGCATATTGAAGTGCATTGTCTTTACATTTGTGATCTTATGCAGGCCGGAGCTATATCTACCATTCATGTTACTTCAAAAGGGCAAGTTGCAGATATGTTTACCAAACCTCTCCCAATTGGAGATTTTACTAGACGTTGTAACAAGCTGAGAATGATAGATATTTATACTTCAGCTTGAGGGAAAGTGTTGGAAAATAAAAATTTTAGTTAGTTAGGTGGTTGTTTGTGTAGAAACAGTAAAAACAAGAGAACAATGAACAAACACGGATGTAATGTGGAAAACCCTTCAACAAGAGGGAAAAAACCATGGGTGAGGAGGACTGGTGCCCACTAGCTACCAGACTCTCCCTCTCTTAGAATTTCATTCACACGGAAAAGAGGGATTACAAGGGTATAAATAGAACCCAACAACATAACGAAGCAGATCGGGTCTAGACCCAGACCTGAAACAACCAAACCTGTCAACACTCCCCTTCAAGTTAGGCATACAGATCAAGCATGCCCAACTTGGATACATTTCTCTCAAATGAAATAGAAGACAAGGCTTTAGTCAGAACATCAGTTGTTTGGTCTACAGATTTCATGTAAGGAAAAACAAGTTCTTTAGCATCAATTCTCTCTCGAATAAAATGACATTCAATCTCAACATGCTTTATTCTGTCATGTAACACAGAGTTGTTGGCCAAGTTGATTGCTGACTTGTTATCACAATACATCTTCATTGGTCCTTCAATCTTTATACCAATATCGGTCAACAATGCTTTCAGCCATAGTAGCTCAGAAACTCGTATAGCAACTGCTCTGTATTTTGCTTCAACACTGGAACGAGAGCAAACATCTGGCCTCTTACTCCTCCACACTACGAGATTCCCTCCCAAATAGATACAATAGCCTGAAGTGGACCTCCTGGTGTCAATACAGTCTACCTAGTTGCATCTGAATAACCTTCAATCCCAAGAGTGTCTTGCTTAACATACAAGAGACCCTTGCCAGGATTCCTCTTCAAGTAGCACAAGATCCTGTGGACAACCTTCAAGTGAGCATCCGTGGGAGCATGCATGAATTGACTCGTTACATTCACAACAAAGGTAATATCAGGTCTAGTGAGAGTAAGATAAATCAACTTCCCAACAAGACGTTGATATCTTCCCTTGGCCTCTTCACAGAGAGTCTCCTCATCTCTTAGACTCAGCTTGTGCCCAGCATTTAGAGGAGCAGAAGTAGGTATACACCCTAGTTTTCCAGTCTCCTTTAACAAATCTAGAGTGTACTTCCGTTGATTTAGCACAAGGCTAGTACTAGACCTAGCAATTTCAATGCCAAGAAAATATTTTAACTTATCAAGATCCTTGAGATCGAACTCGATCACCAACAATTTCTTTAACTTAGTTATTTCATCTTCATCATCATCACCTGTGACAATCATATCATCAACATATACCAACAGAAGAGTAACTTTTTGTTCATTCCTCTTCACAAAGAGTGCATGATCTCCATTCCCTTGATGATATTTATATTGTCTCATTACAAGTCTAAGTCGTTCAAACCATGCTCGAGGGGATTGCTTAAGCTCATACAGAGCTTTCCTTAGCTTGCAACATTTTTTAGGTTCCTCATATCCTGGAGGCATACACATATACACTTCCTCTTCAAGGTCTCCATTGAGAAATGCGTTCTTGACATCAAGTTGGTACATCTTCCACTCCTTTATCACTGGTAAGGAGATAATGACTCTGACAGTCTTCATCTTCGCAACAGGAGCAAAGATATCCAAGTAGTCAATTCCATATTTCTGACTGAACCCCTTGGCAACGAGTCGAGCTTTATATATGTCTACACTCTCATCTGGCTTATATTTAATGGTGTAAACCCACTTGGATCCTACCAGGTGAGCCGCTTCAGGAATCTTTACCACTTCCCATGTCATGTTTCTATTCAAGGCTTTCATCTTTTCTTGCATTGCATAAGTCCACTTGGGATCACTCTGAGCCTTAGCAACAGTCCTGGGAATCACAGCCAAAGAAAAAGATGATACAAAACACTTGTATTCCTTGCTCAGTCTAGAATATGACATGAAGTTACCAATAAGGTGTTGAGTACATGACCTGACACCCTTTCTGAGAGCAATGGGTAATTCTTCATTTTCAGCCTCTGCTTGAGTCCTTCAAATGACATCTCTTGAGCACGACTTGGGTCATCCAAGGAAGGAGTAGCATTAGGATTGGGAGTAGGATTTTTGTCACCAGAGGGCGTCACTTCGCCAGCTTCACCAGTGGGTCTTGCCGCAAGCAACCTTCGCCTAAGTAAACCTGCCCAAACAAAGGGTCATGTCCCTCCTCAGTCACAGTTGAACATCCTGTTAAACTATAAATCCTTCACCAGTACGTTGAAGAGGAGTCCTTCACCAACGGTTGAAGAGGAGTCTCTTAGGATTTCACATCCTTGTAAAATGTGTTAAGATATTTAATGTCCTTGTAACATGTGAAGAGTCTCCTAGGATTCTATGTTGTAGTTAATATCCTTGTAATATGTGAAGTCTCCTAGGATTCTATGATGTAATTAATGTCCTTGTAGCTTGTGAAATCTCCTAGGATTCTACGATTGGAGACTCTTAGAATTTTGGAAATGGGATTATAAATAGAGGTCGTGCAAACCATTTTGGTCATGGCTTCTTCTCCTCATCTTCTTCTTGTTCACTCTTTCTCTCTCTATATTCCTGCGTGAATGCTGATTTCAGAACTCAGATAATGAATTTCTTACAGGGTATCTGATACGGGCCAATCAGTCCTACCAGTATCAGAGCCAGGTTACGTTACTTCTATCTAACGAAGTGCTCAAACAAGTCTGATCTAGTTAAAACTCTTTTCTCAATTTCTATCTATCCAATATTCACTCTTTCTCTTGAGTCATTCTTGCTTACCGAAGGACATATCTTGTTATATCGTGCTTTCTCTTTTCCCTAACATCTCCTACCTGTATACTCTCCTTTTGCTGTCATGGAAAACCTTTCGCATTCTGGCATGTCCTCAAGTTTTCTTCGTCAGCTTATTACCGAAAAACTCAACCATGAGAATTATCTGATCTGGAAAAAGCAAATCATGCCTTTCATAAGAAGTCAAGGCCTCTTTGGACATCTCGATGGTTCAACAAAGGCTCCACCAATATCCGTTTTGCAGGAAATAAAAAATGAGGCAGGAGAAGTTATTCTTGTTCATGAAGACAGCAACCGTGAACATGCTGTGTGGATGAGACGTGACCAAAGTCTGGTTGCATATATTTTGTTTACTCTATCTCAACAAGTGTTACTTTCAGTTTCTGATGAATGTACTGCAGAAGACTTGTGGGAAACCCTTGTTGATACCTTTTCCCAAATATCAGAAGCTCGAATTATGTACTAAAAGAAAGAATTTCAAAATTTGAGCAAAGGTTCAACGTCTATCATGGATTATTTGGGGCGCATTAAGGCCATCACAGACCAACTTGCTGCTTCAGGGAATAACATTTCTGATAAGGAGAAGGTGCAACAAACCTTGAATGGACTTAGGCATGATTATCATGCTTTTATTACAGCTCTTGAGGTCCTTCCTGTTCTGCCTTCCTTCAACGAACTACAAGGTAAACTTCTCCAACACGAAATGAATATGAAAAGAGTCATTGTAAGGACAGATCATGGGAACTCCCAAAATGTGTTGGCTATGAATGTAAAGTTTGGTAAGAGCCATGGGAACTCCAACCATGGTGGTCGTGGCATTCTACTAACACCACATAACCAAGGTATGTCTCCTTTGGATTCTTCAAGAAAAATACCAATTTGTTTTCAGTGCAATAAGAAAGGGCACATGAAGGCACAGTGTTGGTTTAATCCTCAAAATAAAAACAAAGAGGTAAGACATGATTATAAACAAGGAGGACAAAGTTCTAAATCCACCGCTGAAGATATGCAGCAGCTATTGATGACCGCATTCTCAAAGATGACTATAAAGCAAAATGAGCAGGGAGAATGGTTCTTAGATTCAGGTGCAGCTACCCATGTGATAGGAAATGCAAGTAAATTGACTAACTTATCCCCTCATTACGGTAGAAGTTGCATTATAACAGGTGATGGAAAATCTCATCCCATTACACATATTGGAAATGCACATATTTGTCATCCTCGTCTCTATCACTATCTAATGTTGTTCTTGCTCCCAATATCAAAAAGAACATCATATCCATTTCTAAACTCATTGATGATAAAAGCTCTTCTGTTGATTTCACACCTTCTTCTGTCTATGTCAAGGACCTCCAAACGAAGAAAATGTTCGCTAGAGGGGAGCTTCAAGGGAATAAGTATGTCCTCAAGGAATGTCTACCCAAGGATTCATGCACTTTTGATATAGGATTGAAGACATTTTCTCTTTCTGATAACGCGTCATCAGTGCCAAGTTCTTGCCATTTTCAATCAAAAGTAAGGGGCCCTAACCAATTTTTGGAGTCTGATCTGTAGCATAGTCGGCTGGGACGGCATAGTCGGCTGGGACACTGTGTTTGACATTTCATTGAAAAACATGGCACAGATAGTCTCATTCCAAGATCAAGCTTACCTCTTACTTCAAGTGTCAAAAAATGTTCAAGTTGTGGACTTTGTAAGAGTCATGTTTTACCTTTCCATAATATAAATCAAAGGGCTTCCAAACCTTTTGAAACTATTTTTTCTTATGTATGGGGGCCAGCCCCTATTGATTCCATGTTTGGATCAAGATATTATGTCTTATTCATTTACTCTTACTCACGTATCACCTGGATTTACTTCATGAAACACAAATCAGAAGTACCTCATATATTTCGAAACTTCTATGCCATGATTCAAACCAAATTTTCATTCAATGTGGTCTATGTCACATGGGTACGTCCCAAAGGGGGACGTACCCTACCGGTACCGGTACGACACCGGTACCGGTACGGGTACGCTACTGGGTACGGCCCCGGTACGCGTTGACCGTACCGGGTACGGTCAACGCGTACCGGCCCGTACCCGTCCATTTTTTGGACACGGTCAAAGTTGACCAGGTCCATTTTTGTCCATTTTTGTTTTTAACTTTTATTTTTTTTTAACGTGAAAAACTATTTTAACGTTAAGTAAAAGGGTAAAAAAAACCCTCGACGCTCAACGTTTGTTGTTCTTCGTCTCTCTCCGGCGTAAAGCAGCAGCGACGGCAGCGTTTTCGGCAGCGGCGACGGCAGCGGCTTCAGGCAGCGGCGACGGCAGCGGCTTCAGGCAGCGGCGACGGCAACGGCTCTTCGTCTCTCTACGGTTTATTTCGAANGTTTCTTCTTGATATCCTGCCTTGCTTGTTGCTCTTCAGACCTCTGCCCCTGCGGTTCCTGCATGATTTGTTATCTTATCCGTTGCAGCTGCAGCTCATTTGCTACTTGCTAGGTTCTGTTTAGACGTCAGACTTGTAATGGCTGACAAAGGAAAAGAAGTACTGCCTCATACAGGAAGTGATAATATACAAAGCAGCAATAGTAGTGTTCATACCACTGCAGTAGAGAAAGATAATCCAGAACAGCCTCTTTGGAACTATGTGAAGAAAATAGGAAAAGGGCCAGGTGGTGGTGGGAATGTAATGTTTGCTTGCAACTTTTGTCAGAAGAGGTTCACGGGTTCTTATACACGTTGCAAGGCACATTTGTTGCATATAGGAGGCATTGGAATTAGACCATGCCAAAAACTTACCAATGAGGATATTAAGATATTAAAAAAAGAACAGGATGCAGCTGAAAAGAAATCTTCATCCAAGTCAAGTGTGTTGGTTCCTCTTTTTGCTAGTGAACAACAAGAAGATGCTTCAAAGAAAAGAAAAAGTACATTGTCATTAACACATGCATTCAATAATATGGGAAGGGCAGAGATGGATAGAAGGATTGGAAGGTTCTTTTATGCAAGTTCACTTCCGTTCAATGTAGCCAGAAGTCCTTACTGGAAGGATGTTGTTACAGGTTTGGCGAATTGTAATTTGGGTGGTTATGTACCTCCTAGTTCAGAGAAGTTGAGAACTGTAATTCTTGCAGAAGAAAAGGCAAACATTGAAAAATTATTAGAGAAGAAGAAATTTTCATGGACACAGTATGGAGTATCCATTGTTTCTGACGGGTGGACTAATATACAAAGGCGGCCACTGATAAATTTTATTGCTTATTCGCTTAATGGACCAATCTTCTTGAAATGTATTGATGCATCTGGGGAGTATAAAGATGTTGAGTATTTAAAAAGGCTATTTGTAGAAGTCATCAAAGAAGTGGGTGAAGAGAATGTTGTGCAAATTGTTACTGATAATGCTCCAGTTTGCCAACGAGCAGGGATGAATTTTGTCACACCCCGAACTTTTGACACTCAAACTTTTTTTTTTCTTCCTAAACATAAAGCATCAAGGCGTGACGACAACCATTCAAGAGGATACTGAGCCAAGCAATACAAAACAATGGGGCGACTTTCATTGATATAAGCATTTCACTTCATACAAAACACATTTCTATACATGACAAAATGCCCCAAAATCTTAACATTGATGCCTAACAAGATACGACATCACTACAACAACACAAGACGCGCCGGCACTATACAAACACAACCCAAAACCTCCCAGTAGGATGTGAGTG
>JAANDH010002435.1:0-10557 GCA_011799765.1 Nymphaea thermarum | reverse complement strand
CAAGGAGTTAATTCTGCCATATATGAAGTCTGAAGACCAGGTCGCAGATGTGTTGACTAAAGGGCTATGTATTTCTTCATTCGAAAAGAATGTTAGCAAGCTTGGCATGTTTGATATGTATGCCAAGCTTGAGGGGGAGTGTTAGAATACGTTATGTTATAGGGAACCGGGTCCAGATCTGGACCCGGCTCTTGGGGCGTGGGTACCGAGGCAGGGCTCGGTACCCTAGGCGGCTGCTCTCCTCTCCCTCCTTATAATCTCACTTATGTTGTAATTGGTGTTTAAGTGAAATATATTTTCTCTCTCCTAGGGTTGCGGTTGTGCACCTAGGTAGAGCTTCCCGTGGTTTTTTTCTCGATGAGGTTTTTCCACGTACATCGTGTGTTTCTCTTCTCTTCTTCCTCTTCGTGGTTTGAGTTTCTACACGAGTGAAAGGAGCTGGCGGTAGAGGGAAAGTGCGGGCAGAGTGGAATGGGAGGGTGACGGCAGAAGGGACAAAGTGCGGGAGAGGGGAAATGAGCAGAGGGTTCAGACAAGGGAGAAAGGGCAGGTGCGAACGAAAGAGAGTGTGCAGAGAGGGAGGAGAGGAGACAAAAGAGACGGGGAGAGAGTTCGACTAGAGAGAGCGTGGCAAAAAAGAATGCAGACAGAGAGCTCCAGACAGAGGGAGTGCAAGGGTGAGGGGGAAGAAGAAGAAAGAAGAGATAGAGAGAGAGAGACCGAAGGGCTTACCTACGCACCGTCGCCGCCGCCGTCTTCACCTCCGTCGCCGCTGCTCCTTCCGCCTCCTACTTCACTGTGTCAACCTCCTACCTGCAAAACGAGAGAGCGACGAGGAGGGAGACGCTGAGGAAGGCGAGGGAGAAGAGCCCTCGCGTCGGGCTGTCACACGGGTGAGTTTCGGGTCCAAGTCTGGACCCACTCCAGCCTAACCTGAAACAAAGCCGTGTGTTACATAGGTAGTGGGCGACAAATGGAGTTGCTGGTGGAATGGTCCAATCACGATGAACTGCTCACCACCTGGGATCCAGCTGAAGAAAAACAAAGACATTTTCCAGAGTTTTCACCTTGAGGACAAGGTCTGTTGAGGGGGGTGGGGGGAGCAGATTGTGAGGCATCAAACTTACCAGGTGCTGGTATACGATATTAGTCACAGAGTTATTGGGATTAGTGGGTCGGATAGAGACCCAGTATGTAATAATCCCAACCCATGTTGGGCTGTATATAAGCCGAAAGGGGGCTAACCCTAAGGGGACAAAAAAGAAGGGAATTACCGGGAGCTGGGCTTTGGCGGCTGGGTTGTGTGAGGCGTGAGTGGTGTGGCTGGCTAAGAGGCTCTAAGCCCTTGAGCAGCCGAGAGTTCCTCTTGTTAGCCGAGAAGGTAACAAAAATATAATGAAAGATATTTTTTTGGGGGAGAGTTAGACTCAACACCTGGCTTGATGTGCCATCTTGCTTTATTTTTGAGTTTGATAAGTTTGTTGGATGAGGTGATGTAAAGGTGTTTTAGTGGGGATGCTGGTCATTTCCCCGTTTTCTGGTTGATGTATCTGATTGAGGTTCAATCTGCATCCAATCTAAGTCTTTTCTTTCCTTTTGTTAGAAAGAGAGAGAGAGAGAGGTTTTTCCTTTTCTTGTTAGGTTTTTGATGTTTTTAGTGCAGTTTGTGATGAATTACTGTTTAGCATTTCTACCATTTGTACAGATTTAAGCAAAAAGATTATACAATGTTAGGTTTCAAAAAATATTGATGTTGTTACTATTGTTTAGTAATCCGTACGATTTGGCATCATGTTCCATATATTTCTTATTTCTTTAGTAACTTGAAACTATGTGTGTTTTTCCTTTTTTCTTTTTTTTTTTTTTACGTATGTAGGTCAACAATGCAGGTGTTAATTTCAACACTGGATCAGATAATTCTGTGGAGTTTGCTGAAAGGGTTATTGAGACAAATTACTTTGGCACTAAACGGGTGATTGAATCTATGGTCCCCTTGATGAGATCGGCTTTCAATGCACGAATAGTTAACACCAGCTCCAGACTTGGTAGGCTAAATGGCCGAAGGAATGTAAGTATACATTTTTCTTGTTTGCCTCTCTCATAATCTCCATACATGGTTTCTTCCACGACCTCTCTCACTTTGCAAAGAAGTTCCACCCCAACCAAACTGCATTCAACTAGGGCAGGAACTTCCGATCATTCGTGATTGAATCGAGTTGTTGAGTCCAGTTGTGGTACTGTTTGCCATCACAATGTTTTTCATGATGTTGTTTTGTGAAGTTCATCGTGTGTCACTCTCACATTGTGCACATGCAGAATCTATCACTCCACATGCACATTCAGTCAACATCTAACCTATCATGAAACTCATATCTACCTGTGAAATCTGAATAGTTGGGTTTAGAAATCTCTACTCACAAGAGCTGATCACGAGAATACATCAGTCCTACATTTCAAACATGTCCACCATGTAGGCTTTTGAATCATTTCTCCCATACTCTATTTAAGCTTCTGAATTCCATATACATTTTTCTCAAGCACTACATCCAATGATGAAGACTAAGAAATCTTATAATCTGTTCACTCACACACACACACACACACACACACACATATATATATATATATATTCCATATCAGCAAGTGCAAGACTACATGTCTCTATTGTGGTCCAAATCACACACTGCCATTCAAACAATCAATCCATATTGCAAACTGTTAAAGAGTGTTTCTGCAATATTAGAAAGTTGGAGAGTAGGTCTTTAAATAATTTCTTATGTTTCTTGGACTGAATTTGTAAATTCTGTATCGCCAGCCCTAATCTCTTTAACTTGAGATTAGGGTTACGTTAATGATATCTTTTTGGCCTTTCTCTCTCTCATCGTAACATGGTATCAGAGCTTGGTTCGGCGTCGACAGCCAGGTGAGTTCTCTGGCGACCCTCTTCTCCAGCGACCTCCTCCTCCAGCGACCTCTTCCATCCTCCCTCTTCTCATCACCCATCTCTATTCCTTCTTATCACCCAATAAGGAGGTGGTAAGAGAATAGAGTTTGGGTGTGCTGCATGGAGAAGGACCTGATCACACCTATGTGGAAGGCGTGTTCAGATCCTTATGTAGATCTGGTAGATGCTACTTCAGCTGTGATCTGAGTTTTACATTGATCGTGTACGGCAGGGTCAATCTGCTGGTTGTGGATGCAGTTTGATGTGAGGAGCTGTTGTCTGTGGAGTCAATTTTACGTGAGCAGCAGAATGATCTACAGATCGTGGATGTGAAATCTGTAAGTTGAGGCTTCGTGAGTTGATGACTGCTGCTGATCGTAAATATGAGATCTGTCAGTTGATATTGTTGGTCTCTTTGTCGTGCGTTGTGGACAGCTAGTTTTATGTGAAACAACTGTATTTAGGAGTAGCAGCAGCCATCAATCGATGGTGGAAGAAGTTCCAGTCATCGGCTGAAACAGTCTATTTAGGATTGTTGCCTGATTCATAGAGTTTCAGATTTGATGTTGGAGCCATAAGTGTTTTGCAGATTCTTTTGTGTTGCGTGCCTTTGATATTCCTCTGATATTGATGGTCAGTGTATTACATTTCAAAGTTGTGAGTAACAACTACATCCTAGACTCTTAACTTGTGCACCAATTGGGTCTTCTTTATTTACTATGGCTGAAAACAATAAATCTGAAGGTTCTACTACATACAAGATGACTGGAAATTCCTTCTCTTATGGAATCACGATCAAACTTAATGGTTCAAATTATGAAATATGATCTAGGGTGTTCATAATGTTTGTAGCTGGTCATAGGAAGATATATGTTCTTGAGGAGGATAAACCTATTGAGAAAAGAGGAAAATATGTTGTGGGGGATGAAGACAATTATATTGTTATGTCTTGGATTATGAACAACGTGGAGTCTCATATAGCTCCAACTATTGCATATTACACTAAGGCCAAAGATATGTGGTCTTTCTTGAGGAAGACATACTCTCATGCTACTAATGTAATTAAAATTCTACAATTGAAAGAGGAGTTATGCAACATACGACAAGGGGATCAAGACCTATCTCAATATTTTGCTACATTGACTGCTACATATGAACAGTTAAAACCTCTTCGTCCACCTTGCCAGCATTGCAATGCATCACACTTTGAAACTGGTATGGTAGCAAAGTTTCTATCTGGGTTATCTTCAGATTACTCTGTGGCAAAATATCAAATCCTCACAGGCAGTGATTTTCCAGACTCAGCAGACACATATAATAGGTTGAGTTGTCTTGCAATCACTCTTTCTCAGCCTATGCATGATACATTGGTCTCTGCACTTGTGATATCAGGTGACGTGGCCATAGTCCTTATGTTGGAGCTAGAGGACGTGGTGCAGGCCGTGGTGTAGGATGCGGTAGGCTTTAATGCACCTTCTGTGGCAAACTGGGTCATCTAGAGGATCACTATTGGGACAAGCATCATCACCTCCATTCTGTTGGTCCCCCTGGACGTGGTTGAGGTAGAATCACTACAAGCAAATGTCCTTCTTCATCCCAAGCAACCCACTTAAAGGCGACAATATCTATGGTTAAGTCTTCTACTGATCCTCCTATATCCATGTCATATTCCCTTAACTTAAGTAAGGATGAATATGATCTTGTTCTTACTCAGAGGTCGGCCTTTACATTTGCCCCTACATCTGCCAATGCTATTGTAATAGACTCAGCCTTCTCTGTTGGTGCTCCTACTCCTACCGATGACCCAGGTATGATGTGGATGATAGATTCTGGCGCTTCCAAGCATTGTTGTAATCAACCACAGAACTTTTCATCATTAATCAGATTCTCTACACCACAGCATGTCAGACTGGTTGATGGCAAGCTGTCCCCTGTTTTGGGCAGCGGTGATATCTACTTCCCACACTTAGGTACTATTACACATGTGCTATATGGTCCTCAGTTTCCTGTTAACTTATTATCTGTTAAGCAACTGGCTATGGACTTATAGTGTAGAGCTAAGTCACCCGGGTGCGCCATTTTTGGCCTTGCACCCGCGTCGACGTGATGCAGGTGCAGGTGCGCCCCCGGTGCGCACCCGAAGTGTCAAACAAGAGTCGGATGCGGTCAGCCACACCCCGACTGAAATCGTCCTTTTCCGACTCGCACCCGACTCGCGTTTGACGCAAGTCAGGTGCGGTCAAATGCGAGTCAGTCTATTTTGGTCCAATATTTAGGGTTTTTTTGTTTTTATTTTTAACAAAGTCGATCGGGCACCCGCGTCAACCTCGCCCCTTTGCCACTGCTGTCTGTCGCCTGCGTTCGTCTCTTCCACCAGCAGCTACCTCTCCATCTGGCGACCGGCGTCCGCGGCATCATCTCTGTCCGACAACATCAGGTTTCTTCTTTCCCTATTTCTTCTTTCCCTATTTCCTCTTCTTCGTCCTTCTTGGCCTCTTCTTCATCCCTCTTCGTCCCTTCTTCTTCGACTCTCTTCGTCCCTTCTTCTTTGTCCCTCTTCTTCGTCCCTTCTTCTTCATCCCTCTTCTTCATCTTCTTTGTCCCTCTTCTTCATCTTCTTCGTCTTTCTTCTTCGTCTTCTTCGTCCCTCTTAGCGTGCATGTTTGGTACCTACCTTTTATGTTTACCTAATTTATCCTTTATTTTTTATTTTTTCTAGAATTTGTGGTCTCTGTCGTTTTCATTCTTATGTGATTGAATGTTTTTGTGATTCTTGCTCTGCAGCTTCACAAAATAAATTGTTTTTGTTATTTTTCACTGGTTTTTTTCTGCATTGCAATTTATGATAATGAATAGTGGATAGCTCTTTAGAATAGCAGATAACTCTTTAAACTTATTTATAGGAATTCATTCTGATTAAAAAACCAGTGCTTCTTTTGTTTTATATTCTGATTTTTGTGAAATCTGGATAGCTGCAAAGTATAGTTATGCAGTATATGGTCTATGCTGGTTGAGTGGTTTCTTTGAACTCTGCTGGTTTCTTTATATTTTGATTCTTCATCTCTATTGCTGGTTTCTAATTTTCGTATTATGAATCAGGTTGTGTAATGTGTACTTGTGTAATTGTGTTATTCAAGTGCATGTGCATTTGTCCATTTATGACTGAAAGTGAACTATGCAGAGTCGTAGACTATCTATTCTTAAATTTGTTATATTTAATTTTTTTTTTTGAACTTTGACGGTAAAACCATAAAAGATGGCAAACAAAATGAAAGGAAAAACAGTTGTTTCAGATTCTCCTGCATTAGGTTCTTCATTTAGTGTGAATTGGGATGAGGGTGATGTTTCAAAGTACCTGGTGAAACATATGCATCTGAAGAACAAACACTATGGAAAGAAATGAAAATAGTCACTAAAGATGTAGGCAGTGGCAGTGGAAATGTGCATTTTGTATGTCGATATTGTTATGTTACATTTGTAGGATCTTACACAAGAATTAAGACACATTTGTTGAAGTTGCCAAATCATGGAATTCGAGGATGTAAAAGTGTTTCTACAGAAAAAGCTCAAGAGTTGAAGAGGCTGCAAGATCATGCTGATGCAATCCACAACAAGAAGAAAATAAGTATTATTGTGACAAATCCTAAGAGTTCTGATAGAAAAAGAAAGACTATAGAGACATGTTTTGATTCTTGCGGAAGAGCAGAAATAGATAAAGTGATTGCTAAGTTTTTCTATTCTAGCTGTATTCCTTTCAATGTAGCTAGAAATCCATATTGGATGAAGGCTTGTACTATGCTTGCAAATAGCAAATTATCAGGATATATACCTCCTGGTTCAGAAAGGTTGCACTCATCACTTCCTCAGAATGAAAAAAACGAGGTTGAGCAAAGTTTAGAAAGAAAAAAGTTTAAATGGAACACGACTGAGGTATCAATTGTTTTTGATGGGTGGACAGATCTTCAAAGATGTCCACTATTAATTTCATTGTTATTGCACGTGATGAACCAATATTTTTGAAGGCAGTTGATGCATCTAGAGAATATAAAGATGCCGAATATTTGAAGCAATTATTTGTAGAAGCCATCAAGGAAGTTGGTCCTGATAAAGTGGTGCAGCTCATTACAGACAATGTTGCTGTATGCAAAAGTGCTGGACTTAGTTTGAGGTATGATTTTTCACATATTTTTTGGACTCCATGTGTTGCACATACTTTGAATTTAGCGTTGAAGGACATATGCAATCCTCCAAGTCAAGATGTAGATCCTAAGGGACATGAGCTATTCTCATGGATTCAAGAGATTAAAAAAGATGTAATTGTCATGTCGAAAAGAATTCAAAGTGTGCGAGATGCACTTATTCAAACAATGTTTAGTAGAGAGTGGAGCTTTTATTGGGTTGAAGATGAGGCTAAAGCTCAAAGTATTAAAAACCTTATCGTTGAAGATAAATGGTGGGATAAAATTGCATATTTTTTGAAATTTACAGAGCTAATTTGGTGCATGTTGAGAGTTGTTCATAAAGATGAGCCTATGCTTCATAAAGTTTATGAAATGTGGGACGATATGATTGAACAAATTCAGTGTATAGTTTTTAAGAAAGAAAAAAAAAGACATTGTACTTGATAATTCAGAGTTCTTTGATCACATACATAGAATATTAGTTGAAAGATGGGATAGGAACAATACTCTCTTGTATTGCATGGCTCATTCTTTAAATCCCAAATATTACACTAAAAAATGGATTGAAGGAGCTCTTGGACGTGTTCCTCCAACTCTAGATAATGAGTTAAACACAAAGAATGTCATGTATGGATAGACTTTTTACAGATTCTTATACCAGAAGACAAGCTATTTGTGAATATAACAAGTTTTTTTTAGGAGATTTTAGTTTAGAAGGCGCAGCAGAAGCAAGAGAAGATGACGACATGAGTCCTTTTGATTGGTGGGCATCCTATGGATCAGAAATGCCCCTGCTTCATAAACTTGTTTTGAGGTTACTATCACAATCTGTTACGCCATCGTGTTGTGAAAGAAATTGAAGCATATATGGTCATACGCACAACATTAAAAGGAACAAGCTCACTAGCCAACGTGCAGAGGACTTGGTTTATGTGCATTCTAATTTGCGTCTTCTTTTAAGGAACAAAAAGAAATACAAGTATTTCTTTATTATGTTGTTTTTCTTTGCTCAGTTTCTTATGTTGTATTAGATTTTTTATATTTTTGTGGTATGTTAAAGAGGGTTTTTCCAATATTAGAAAGTTAGAGAGTAGGTCTTTAAATATTTTCTTATACTTGTGGACTATTTTTGTAATTTCTGTACCACCAGCCCTAATCTCTTTAACTTGAGATTAGGGTTACGTTAATGAGTATTCTTTTGGGCTCTCTCTCTCTCATCGTAACATGGTATCAGAGCCTTCTTCGAAGTCGACAGTCAAGTGAGTTCTCCGGCGACCACCTTCCTCCGACGACCTCTTCTCCGGCGACCTCTTCCTCCCCCTCTTCTCATCGCCCATCTTTATTCCCTCTTAATCACCCAATAAGGAGACGGTAAGAGAATAGAGGTTAGGTGGACTGAGTGGTGAAGGGCCTGATCACGTCGATGTGGAAGGCGTGATCAGATCCCTAAGTGGATCTCGTGGATGTTACTACTGTTGTGATCAGAGTTTTACGTTGATCGTGAAGGGTTGAGTCAAACGTTGACGTGAGGAGCTGCTGTTCGTGGAGTCAATATGCTTGTTATGGATGAAGTTTGACGTGAGGAGCAGGATGATCTACAGATTGTGGATGTGAAACCTCAGATCGTGTGGAGCAGAGTTGATCTGCTGATCTTGGAGGCTGTTTTAGCCTTGTTCTTGTCATGGATGGTGCTACTGAAAGTAGAGCAGCAACAGTTTACTGTAATATGTAGAAATCAGCAGCAGTCTTCTGGAAGTTTGTATGTGGGCTAGCAAGTCTTCTGAGATCAACAGTTTGCTGTAATATGCAGAAATCAGCAGCAGTCTCTCTGGTCGTGGATGCAGTTTCTGGCGTAATCAGAGTATGTTGGTCGTGTGTGATGATTAGAGCTTTGTTGCAGAATTGATATGCCATATGTGAAGTCATCAGCTGTTTATGTGGAGCAAAATTGTGCTGTGCGAGGTGTGTGTGCTGTCGTATGTGAGACAAATAGTCTGAATAGAAGTGAAGCTGCTACAATCATAAGCTAAAAGTGGAGTAAACTGGTATCTTACCGTGATTTAGATCTGGTGATTACCGATCCCTGTTTGTTGCCCATCCTATCAATTTTTTTTTTTCATGCGGTGGTGCGTGAAGATACTTTTCTCCATTATTGCTGCTACTGCATCTTATACCTACATATATTGTGCGTCAAATTCTGTTTGGGAGTTTACTATGGCTGGAAATCCCGTCTCATATGGAAATCCCTCAAGGGCGACAAGATCTATAGTTGAGTCTTCTACTGCTCCTCCTATATCCATGTCATATTCCCCTAACTTAAGTAAGGATGAATATGATCTTGTTCTTGCTCATAGATCTGACTCTACATTTGCCAATACTGATGTAATAGACTCAGCCCTCTTTGTTGGTGCTCCTTCTGATAATATGATGTGGATGATAGATTCTGGCGCCTCCAGGCACTGTTGTAATCAACCACAAAAGTTTTCGTCATTAATCAGTTTCTCTACACCACAACATGTCAGATTGGCTGATGGCAAGTTGTCTCCTATTTTGGGTTGTGGTGATATCTACCTCCCACATTTAGGCACTATTACACATGTGCTATATGCTCCTCAGTTTCCTGTTAATTTGTTATCGGTTAAGCAGCTGGCTATTGACTTACAGTGTAGAGTCATTTTTTATCCTGGTTCATGTTCTTTTCAGGACTTACCAACTGGGAAGATGATTGATGGCGGTTATGAGCGTGAAGGTCTCTCCTTTCTGTCTGTCCCAATAGATGTTGTTGCATCTTCACTCCCTTCGAGGGCTTCTCCTTTCCAGTGGCATCTTAGACTGTGTCATCCATCAGTGTCCAAACTTCGTCGCATGTTTCTAGATATCTCTGCATCAGAGTCCTTCTTATGTAATGCTTGCTAGTTAGGTAGGCATACACGGAGTAGCTTTCCTTCGAGTAAGAATCCTTCTAGTCAAAGTCCGTTTGATCTCCTTCATGTGGATGTGTGGGGTCCTAGTCATGTTCCTTTTCGCTCGTGTTTTCGGTATTATCTTGTTTTAGTTGATGATTTTACCAGAGTCAGTTGGGTATTCTTGTTACGGGAAAGATATGAAGTCATATGTATTATTCAAAAATTTGTCAAAGAAATAAAAACTCAGTTTGGTTTCCTTGTCAAAAATATTCGCATTGATAATTGTTGCAGCGGACAAAGAAGGAGAGAGAGAGAGAGAGAGGCAGGCGAGAGATTGAGAAAGATCAAATTCATTACGATGCCCTAATCTCTATTATAAAAGAGATTTAGGGTAAAACAAGAGATTTACACAATACCATAAGTAAAAACATAAAAATATTAAAGAGAGCTCTAACTCTTTAATATTACACAGAACCCCCTAAAACATGAACTTTTCTTCATTTCAACACTCCCCCTCAAGCTGGAG
>JAANDH010002433.1:0-10568 GCA_011799765.1 Nymphaea thermarum | reverse complement strand
CTAGGTGGTAACCGAATTAGAGCAAAATCTCAAACCTACTTAAAGTCTTAAGAGAACACTAAAATGATTTTCAAGTTTTTCAAATGATATTTACAAAGATTTCTCAATTCTAGTTTTTCCCAAAATATTTCACATTCTCAAGCAATTCTTCAAGAATCTTTTCAAAAGTTTGAAACATCAAACTTTCAATATTTTCTACACCGCATATAGAATCAAAAAGATGTTTAAGTTAAAACGAAATGCATCAATAATAAACATAGCCCCGGTAAAGGCGCCGGGAACGGTCGATCCTCGTACCGACGGGCGAGTCCCTTTCTTCCCTATTTCAAAGCAAAACCTTATTTTTCTGGAGCACTCCAAAACCAATGAAAATTTTGGGATGCAAACAGTCCCGGACCCACATCACACGGCTAGACCCAAGCCGCACCTTCCTTCCGCACCTACCTTCCTTCCTTGGAGTCTCTACTTAAACCAAGTCAACCTAGCCACATCTGAACCTAAGCCTTGTCTTAGTCAACCCTCGCCACATCTGATCCTAAGCCTTGACTTAGTCAACCCAAGCCTCGACCTAGCCCAGCCATCCTTAGTCGGACTCACTTGTAGTTAGGTCTACCTGAGCTCTAGACCGAGGTCTTCTTCTTAGTTAGGTTCTCCCGGGTTCTAGACCGAACCCTTCCAAAGTTAGCTCGCATCTTGTTGGCGCTTTCCCTTGGCGAGACCAGCCAAGCCAAACCCCACCTAGCTAGTACCTCTTGTGCCACCACCTCCCTTAGGCAACCCCCTTGTTTGTCACCCCCGTCCTAAGCCGACCTCTAACCCTCACTCAGATATTGTAGGATACATCTTGGCCGTGACCTATCTCCCTCTTCTCTAAGTCAAAACCCTAGATAGCCTCGAGCTTAGCTCGCAGGGCCCACTTGACCTACTTGACCCGGACCCATCAAGCTCGGTCCAATAGTAGCCACCTACTTAGTCCAACCTTTAACCGCATTTGGTCAACTGCGACCACCTACCCTCGAGCATAGGCTCATCCCAAACCAGCCTAACATGGCCTACCTAGTAGTTAGGCATCCCTTTTCTGCACCTAACACACATCTGAACTTAGCCTACCTCAGCCCAGCCCATTTTGACTAAATCGGCCCTCCTATAGAGCCCATCTGTACCAAGCCACCCGAACCTTAGTTAGGATTAGGTTCAAGGTGAAGGCAGGTAGGCGTTGCCATCTTTGGCTCCAGCCCCCCTCTCGGCGCAAGGCAGCAGGTGGCTGCCCTCTCTCACGGCCATTCAGCCGGCGCACTTCTTTGGAGCAGCATACTCGTGGAGGCTCACCTCGAGGGGTCTTCCGTACCGTGAGCTGCGATACCCGGGGCTGGGTTATCTCCCCGTGGTGACTTATCCGGCATAGCCAAGATCCCTCTTGGCTGGTAACGTGTTCTTCTTCCCCTTGTAGCATCGGGGTGATAGTTCTTGCTTTTGTTTTAGGTTCATTCTAGTTTGATTTCTGCATTTGATTTAGCCCGGCTTCGGCCTTAGTCCTTGCTAGTGGTACCTCGGAGGCGCACGCGCCAAAGACACGACCACAGAGGGCTCGACCATCCTATTTGGGGAAACGGGCGTGGTTTGTTGCGCTTAGTATATGGTTTGTGTGGTTTGCATGGTTTGTCTTGAGTGAGTTGCGAGAGCAATTTTGTACCGCGCACGATTGTACGGCCTCACAACCCTTGTAGTTTCTTGTAGTAGGTACTACCTTAGATAGGTTTTTGGGATTACCCTTCCGTGTATTCACGTCCTATTGGGTTTGAGCCGAGGTCCTGTCCGGCCGGGTAGTTCCTTATATTAATTTGTTTAGGTTTTTAGTTTAGGCGAACCTCAAGAGATCTTGGCACTAGGACTCGACTCGTTGGGTTAGCTCATTCTAGACCGGGTTCTAACAGTAGGTTTGGCTTTTGGTTTTGGGATTAACCTCTCTTGTATTCCTTTACCTATTTGGGATTTTAAGTCGGGGTTCCTGTCCGACTGGGTAGTGTCTTTGTATTTGATACGAGCCTTCCTAGAACTCATACTTCCCATGTGGGCACCTCAGCCGAAGGCGCCCGAATTCATAGTGAGGCTAATGATTTTTCTCTTGAGCTTGGCGGTGAACAAGTTGAGGAGACTACGAAAGCGGGTCAAAATCCTAAGGAGGCTAATTTTCTAAGTCTTCCTACGGCGTCTTCAGAGGAAAGCGGTAATTTTTGTTGTGAGGCTAAGTCCTCAACTAAGGCGGAGATCAAGATGGCGTCAAATCCAGAACGCATGAAGAATTCTAGGGAGGTTATGGAACCCTTGCACGAGGAAGACCTAGGTGGGCTCGACCTAGGAGACCTTGACCCGCCCGGTCTAGGTGTTGAAGGCCTAGGCACACCTAGCCTAGATGGAGAAGACCCGGTCTACCCTAGTCCGGAGGAGGAGGGCCTAGTCACACTTGACTTAGGCCATGGTGGGCTCACCTTGGAGTTGAGGACGTGATCCAGGCTTGGATCAAGGCTAGTGGGCTCGGACCCACTTTGATGCACATATTGGCGAAGCTCGGGCGGACCCGGGCGAGGTGGGGCCTTTGGCCCAATTCAGATTTAGACTTTAGTATTTGCTTTGATTTGCTTAAGTCTCAGTTTTAATTCAAGAACTCGGTTTGTTTTAGTCTCGACTCGAGACACTTGTAAGAACCGGTTCGGGCATAGTATTTAAACCCCGAACCGATACATTTGGTCATTATGCAAGTTGAATTTTAAGATTTCTCTCTCCCTCCACGCGTGGAGTCCTTGGTCCTTAGGGCGTGACTGGTTTTCCAGCACTACAACCAACCAAAATCTCAACATCGTGTGAGAGACATTGCGGGTTCATCTAGAGGGACGGTGACCGGAATCCGTCACCGGACGAACCAGCACCGTGATCCTCTTCCTCAGTGCAATCTCTTCGATCATGGAAGAGATTAGAGGCCGAGGGATCGAAGGGGAAGCAAGAAAGGAAACAGCGCATTCAATTGTTCCAAGAGCATCGGTCTAACACCGTTTCAGCTTTGCAAATCCGACCACCGGTGACTTCTCCTCAAACGCCAAGCAATCCGACTTCCTATTGCTTGGAGAGGGAGATTTCGGTTCATCCTTAACCACAATCTCAACGTGGATCAAGGCCTACCATCCGTGGGTAAACTCCTCGCCTAAATAGGACTAGATTGGCGGCATTGCGTGGAGAAGAAGGCCTATCGCAGGGAGCAACGTGAGGAAGACAAGGAGCATTCGGCTGGAGTCGATCCAGCCGCCTAAACTTTGGTATTTCTCTATTGAAATCGTGATTGGTGAGGCATCCATAGTTCCCAAACAAATCTGAATCCAAAGGGGAGTTAGGGCGAGGAAGAACGAAGAAGAATCGTGGGAAGAAGAAGAAAGGCGGAGAAGAAATCGGGTTTCGGATTTCTGTAGAGGGCGGCAGAAGTAGTCTCTGTTGCAGAGCCTATTCCAGACGATTCCCGAGAAGTTTCAGGGAGTTCTTAGGCTTGTTGGAAAGCTCTTGAGCCCAGGAAGATCATATTAAAATTTGAGCATGATCGGACATAGGTGCGCTGGTCAAATTCGTCATCAAAGTTCCCTATCACCGCCGCCGCCGCTCAGGCGTCACTCTCGGTTTCCTGAAGAAGTCGACAGGAGTACTTCATGTTCAAAAGCCTATTTCATTGGATTTACTGGGAGTTTGAAGAAGTTCTATAGCTTGTTGGAAAGCTATTGAAGTCAGGAACAACATAGTAAAAGTTGAGAGCGATCGGACCAGGGTGCACTGGTCAAATCAGCCACGGAAACTCACTATTTCCGTCGCCACTGCTCAGTCGCAGAACCGTCGCTTCTGAGGGCTGTTTTCGGCGATTCCAGTGGAGTTTTTAGGCGGGACATATACCGATGGATTTGTATTCAAATGTTCTACAACATATCCAAAATTCAAGGTATTTGGACTTCGTTGGCCCATTGAATTAGTTTCTACAAGTTCTGGGTGTATGGTGGACTGATCGCCGGAATTCATGGAGTGGGACTGAATTCCGGCCAACATTTGGGCCGATCCCGGCGTCCTCCGGCCAGAGTCTACTCGTGGGTGGCTAATTCCTCATTTTCCCTCGCATTATTTGGAGTTTACGTGGGTTACATCGCATTTGGCAAGGGGTAAACGCGTCAAATGTGTTGGAAGTCGTCCTAGGGCTGAACCGCATCAAAAAGCCACATTTGGTGGTGCCGCCAGCCGTCGCCCCACATTTGGCGACAATTGTGGAGAAGGTCCCGCTGCTGTAGCTCGAGCTGGACACTTGGCAACACGTGGAGGTGAAGGGCGCCATCTTTGAAGTTAACCATTTAGCGACATTCTTGGAGAAGGCGCGTGTGAAAGCTAGGAAGAGTGCCACATGTCCTTGGCGCCAAAGGAAGAGTTCAATCCTCTTCCAAACCGTTCCTAAAGGTTAGGAAAAGGAGAATTGGGCTTGATCTCAGCTGATTGCTTGGTGGATTCGAGCTGAGGTGGCCAGTTGGGTGGCGACATGAGGAGGCACCACGTGTAGAAGATCTTCTCCCTCATCCCTTGTGCGATCTTCCCTCCTCAATCTTCTCCATCGAATTAGGAGGGGGGTCCACTTTGGAGAGCTCGATCAGTCTTGATACATCAAACTTGGACAGGTTCTAGCTAGAGCTAGTGTGAGGTGGCGGCTTAGGAGAGAAGCACGTGGCAAGAGCAGCTCGTGGGATCCTTCCTCCGATTCACTTTCCAAGATCCTAGGGAAGGACCTCAACCGCAAGCTAGGTTCATTGAACCTAGACGCCACTTGACTAAAGCAAGAATTCGGCTCAACCTCGAAGGTTTCTTCCATGATCCTAGGAGATCTTCACGCAATTCTAGGAGGGGCATCTCGCCACATTTGGGGATCTTCTAACCTATCTCAACCAAGGAAGGAGCGGCATTTGGAGGCAAGAAAAGTCTAGCTTGGTGCCGTGAAGGAGAAAGAAGGAGAAGAGGCCGCCTGATTCCGGTTAACATTCCTCGTCGGAATCCCTATCTTCGCCGGAGCTAAGGAAGATACGCGTGTGTTGGCGCTTCCAGCATGAGCCTCCCCCTATTCTGTCACTTCCTAGGGGTCAATTCATAATCCGGTGAAGTGCATTCACGATCGTTTCCTTGATTGCTTTAATATTCTTCGTGATTGCCTTGTGCTTTTCAATTGTTTGGAGCATAGGAGTCATGGAGTTTTCTTCTTCAAATTGGAGGAGGAGGACTCAATGGGAGAAGGAACCGCGTCCGCCAAGCGATATTGGCGATTGCATCCCCCTTCTTCATCAAATTCAACAAGGGGTTCAGTTATACCGGGTGACTAGATTCACATTACTTCTCCCCTATTTCTTTTGGATTGAACTTGAATACTTCTTGTTCTTTCGTTGCCCAAGGAGGAAGCTATCTTGGAGAAGGTGGATGTAGCCGAGAGTATCAAAGAGAGCAGCCATCTTGCTGCCGGTTTTCCTCTTTGATCAAGCTTGAGGAGTCCCCAAGCATGGCCTTGGGAGGTAAAAGTCGGATCCCCCTATAGATCCGGGGAAGGGTGCAATTGTTTCTTAGCCCACCATTGGCATTCACAACTGGCTGGAATCCCTCTCGGGCACATTGTCAGGGACACAATTTCCGGGTTGTAGACCACCTAAGGGGAAAGGGTATGGTTTGTTCGATTAAGGATTGTATGACAGGATGGTTTGTTGAGTGAGTTGAGTGTTTTAATTGATGTATCGAACGCATTTGTATTAAGCCTCATCATCCTCTCTAAAAATCATTGTAGTAGGTTCAAGCTTGGGTTGGGATAAGCTAAACTTGTAATTCTTGACCTATTATTTGAGCCGGGGTGACTGTCCGGCTGGGGAACCATCTTTGTATTAACTTTTAAATCCTAAACCGGCAACCTCCTCCTAAATTCGGGAGATGGTGATACGAGCCCCAATTCCAGCTAGGTCCGTAAGGACCAAACCCAGGGCCAAGGTGGGCCCGTTTGGGCTCGTAAGAGCAGGAAGTGTGTTTGCCAGGGCAGATGGACAAGCCAGAGAGGTTAAGAAGTCACTTGGAGTTAGTGCAGAGGGTGGAGCGGGCGGAAGGAGCAACAACGGCCAAGTGCAAGAGCTTCAAGGTTGNTCAAGTAACTAGAGGTCTAACCCATTGTCGCGTCCTAGAACCTAGATCGAAAGTGGTAAGCCTAGGCTGAACCTAGGCAAATCGGGATGAGCCTACCCAAGCTCATCCATGCGCCCAAGGGAAAACGGATCCTAGATCCGTGGGTCAAGTTTGCTTTTAAGTCTTTATTTCAGATTTAGATCACTTGGTTTCAGATCTGAATTTCTTTAGTATTAAGATTTGAATCTTGTAAGACCCGGTTCGGAATGTGAACCGAGTCACTTAGGCCTATATATGTTTTCGTTTCATTGAGTCATGTATCATCCAAGTTTTTGGAAAAAGAAATGAATTGAAGTGTGTTGGGCGGAAGGCCCCTTTTTCTCTCTCTACTCTCTCGTGGCACACCCCTCTTCCGCGGTGGCTCCCTTCCCTTCCTCGATGGCTTCTTGTCTCCATTGACGTCCCCTAGCCCCATGGCGTTTCCCTACTCGTCCTCATGGTAAGTCTCATGCCCTTTGTCATCTTCTTTGTGACGTTGTCTTGGTTTGTCGTTTCCTAGGTGGACTTCCCTCGGTTTCACCATTCTTGTCAACCGAAGGTCTCTCTTCCACTCGCCCTTGTGTTCTTGTCTTATTTCCCTCTCCATAGACCTACGGATCATGGCCTAAGGATAGCAGCAAGCTCCGGCGTGTGGCGTCTCCAGTGGTCCACGAAAGAATACCCCACGAGCAAGTTGAAGAAGATCGGTGCCTTCTTCTCAAAAACAAGAAGGTTGAGAGGCTGGTTTCTTCCCGGGAAGGCTGTAGTTGTTCGGGCGACCAAACGATTGCAGCAAGCGATTCTGAGTTAGCAAGAGAAAAGGTTAGTTCGTGAGAAAGCTGGAAGAGCTGGTGAGTATTTTGTTGCTTGATTTTATTGTTGTATTCGGCTTCAAAGGAAGAAGTCACTCTCTCGGTGAACACCCGAGCGTTTGAGATCCTTCCCCACGGCTGAAAACAGCCTTAAAGTCTTCCTTACGAAACTCAAGAGCTCCTAGTGTTCTCAAGTGCTATCCCTCAAGCTATGAGCAAGAGATCTCCATCGAGTTCATCTCACGAGCTCCTTGGTGACTCACGGTTTGAAGAAAAGAAAAGGCACGAAACCAGCAAGCAAAAAGGCTTGCAAAAGTGCAGCAAAGGGCGACAAAATAAAAAGAAAAATATGTATTAAGCATCGCCCAAGCAAGAGGAGTCAATCGGCCAAGTTTAATGTTCATCCGAGTCTCCATTCGCATGCCCAAGGCTTCGGCCTGAATTTCTGAGTTTTCCGGTGAAGAAGGCTGATTTCGGTGGTTTTTGTCAAGTTTCCGGTGAAGTCCAAATTGTCCTTGATCGTGGAAAAGTGAAACTGTGATTCGGGGGTATTCTGGACATTTGTTGGAGGAGCGCACTAGGAATTCCAAACCTAGCCGTCGGTGCTTGCTCGCATCCTCCTTAGCCGCCGGTTTCATTTTGGTAAGCTCCTCTCCTTTCTTTTGCGTTGTGTAATCCTGGCCTTTAGATTTGCCACGTGTCGTTTATCCAAGGTCCCTTCCCTTTTGTGTCGACCCATTTCCCCTTTTTTGGTTTCCCGCCTTTGCTGTTGCCTTATCTCCCTAAGTATCGCATATCCCATTTTCCTTGATTGTTGCTAAGTAGCTCGCCACCTCATGCTTTCCTAAACCGCCCATCTCCTTTTTCACGCGTCTTTCCTTAAGCACCTGGCCAGCTCGTGCTTACCCAAATCATTACCTGCCCAAACCGTGAGCCTCCCTTCCCAAACCGCGAGCCTCCCCTCCCTCTCGCATAACTCCTTTTTCCTTGTAGGACCCACACGGTTCCACATGGCAACCCCTTAGGCAACTTCCTTAGCTCGCACCTCCTCTTTCTCCTTTTCATTTTAGCCAGCTTCTTCCTAGATTACCCTTCCCATAACCGAATGCAACCCCAACCTCACCCTTTCCTTAACCGTCCTCTCCCTTTTTCACGCAAGTCTCCCAAGCTGGTCGCCACCTCATGCTACCTCATCATTATCCTTCCCAAACCGTGAGCCTCCCTTCCCAAACCGTGAGTCTCCCTCCCTTCTCGCATAACTCCTTTTCTCTTGTAGGTCCCACACGGTTTCCATTTGTCTTCAAGTTGGTAACCCTCTAGCGCCACCTCCTTCTTTCCTTCATTAATCGAGTCCCCTTACCTTAGCTCTTGCCTTAACCAGCTCCTCCCTCGGGCTCCCTTAAACCTCACGCGTTATTCCCTTCACCACTTTAGGCAACTTCCTTAGCGCCAACTCCTACTTCCCTTATCCATCACCTTGACCCTCTAGTCCTTACCCAATCTCACCTATTACCTTAGTAACCCCTTGTGCCGTTGCAAAAGGAGAAGCCATCCACGCGCATAATTCAAATACTTACCATTTGAGTGTAAGCCACGCGTCCTCCCTTTCCTACGAAGTTAGGAAAGAAGCCTTGACCAATTCGATCCTCATTCTTAAGGAAAGAATTGGAATCCCTTCCTAATTCGCTAGTCTCTCTCTAGCGACCCTCTTAGCTCTCTTGCCCTTTAGGTAAGCGACGCTCCCTTTCCCTCCTCAATCTAAGGAAGGAAAACTCACGCCAACCCTTGCCATTTGGTAATTGGCGTCCCTCTCATCCCCCTCTTTCTTAGTTAGTCAACCTACCAAGTCTTAACCCAAGTAAGACACCCTTTGACCAGCTCGAGTCAACCCCAACCCACTTAGAAAAGTATTAGTCGAGTCAAGTCAAACCCTCTCCCTTAGGCAAGTATTAGTCAAGTCAAGTCAACCCTTAACCTACCTTGACTCCCGAGCCTCCTTTCCTCTCTTTGGAAAGTAGCCCAGGTCTGGACCTACCTTGCACGGCTAAACCCAAGCCGCCCCTTCCTTCCGCACCTACTTTCTCCCTCTAGAGTCTTGACTCGAATCGAGTCAACCGAACCACATCTGAACCTAAGCCTCACCTTAGAAAAGTATTAGTTGAGTCGAGTCAACCCTTCCCTTTTAGAAAAGTATTAGTCGAGCCGAGTCAACCTAAGCCCGACCTAGCCCAGCTACCCCTTGACCAAACCCACTTGTAGTTAGGCTGAACCGAGCTCTAGACCGAGCTCTTCTCCTTAGTTAGGATTCCCTAAGGTTCGAGACCGAACCTTCCTCAAGTCACTGGCATCTCGTGGCGCCCTCTCTTGGCTAGACCAGCCAAGCCATACCCTACCTAGTTAGGATTCCTCTTGCGCCACCTTCCCTTAGGAACACCTCCTTCCTAGACTTTTCCCGAACCTTCATTTCAGCCAAGCCGTAGATGAATTAGGGAATCATTACCCACCGATCCCCTTCTCTCTCTAGCCTTCCTAGCTTGACTCGAGCTTCTCTCGAGTGACCCATTCAACCTATTGTACCTGGACCAATCACTCGGTCCACTAGATGAGCTAACCTATTAGACACCCTTCCGCCATTTGGGTCAATCTTGGCCACTTAGCCCGAGCATAGGCTCGCCCAAGGCTAGCTGAATAAGACTTCCTATTAGTTAGGTAACCCAACTCCCTCCTAAGCCACACGATCCCTTGGCTTACCTAACCCCTAGCCGATCTTGACTAGACCAGCTTTCCTATAGAGCCCATTCATCCCAAGCCCAGCCGAACCTTAGTTAGGAATAGGTCCAAGGTGAAGGCAGGTAGGCGTTGCCATCCTTGGCTCCCGCCCCCCTCTCGGCGCTAGGCAGCAGGTGTCTGCCCTCTTGCACGTCCAACCAGCCGGCACTCTTCATTGGAGCAGCATTCTCGTGGCAGCTCAATTCAAGGTTTCGTCTGTACCGCGAGCTGCGATACCACGGGGCTGGGATATCTCCCCGTGGTGACTTGTCCGGCATAGCCAAGAGCCTTCTTGGCTGGTATCGTATTCTCCTCCCTCTTGTAGCAGCGGGGTGGTAGTTCTTGCTTTTGTTTTAGGTTCATGCTAGTTTGATTTCTGTATTTGTTTTAACCTGCTTCGACCATCGCTCTAGCTAGTGGTACCTCGGAGGCGCAAGCGCCAAAGACACGACCACGCAGGGCCAGACCTACCTATTGGGAACGGGCGTGGTTTGTACGTTCTAGGATGATGGTTTGAATGGTTTGCATGGTTTGTTTCGAGTGAGCTGTGAGCGCAATTTTGTATCGCGAACGTTTGTAAGGCCTCTGATACGGGCCAACCTTCAACTTGGCCTAGAGCGGCCACGGAGGTGGCCGAGAGCAGCCGCAGAGGAAAGAAGAGGTCAGCTCGTCACTCGGTTAGGGCTGAACCCAGCTCGATTGACCCAGGTGCGGGTCAAGGGGATGGTGAGGAAGGTGAGTTGCATCTCGGTTCGGCAAGTCTTCATCAGCTTGGAGTGGGTG